>BOPN01001731.1:168497-200997 GCA_017312705.2 Penaeus japonicus | reverse complement strand
AGAGAGGGGGGAGAGACGGGAAAGAGAGAGAGAGAGGGAGGGAGAGAGAGAAAAGGAAAGGGAGAGAGAGAGAGAGAAAGAGAAAGAGAGAATATACGAATTATACAGATATATTGAGAAACTTGATTGCATCGGATCGATAGGAGAGAGGGGGGGGTAGAGAGAGAGGGGGAGAGGGAGAGGGAGGGAGAGGGAGAGAGAGAGAGAGGAAGAGAGAGGGGAAAGGGAGAGAGCGAAAGAAAAAGAGAGAGAGAGAGGGAGAGAGAGAGGGGAGAGAGAGAGGGAGGGAGTGAGAGAGCGAGAGAGAGAGAGAGAGAGAGAGAGAGAGAGAGAGAGAGAGAGAGAGAGAGAGAGAGAGAGAGAGAGAGAGAGAGAGAGAGAGAGGGGAGGGAGAGAGAGAGATAGAGGGGGGGGGGGAGAGAGAGGAAGAAAGAGAGAGAAAGAAAGAGAAAGGGAGTGAGAGAGAGAGAGAGAAGAGAGCGAGAGTGAGAGAGAGAAAGCGAGAGAGAGAGATAGAGAGAAAGAGAGCGAGAGTGAGAGAAAGCGAGAGAGAGAGATAGAGAGATAGAGAGAGAGAAGAGAGCGAGAGAGAGAGATAGAGAGAAAGAGAGCGAGAGTGAGAGAAAGCGAGAGAGAGAGATAGAGAGATAGAGAGAGAGAAGAGAGCGAGAGTGAGAGAGAGAAAGCGAGAGAGATAGAGATAGAGAGAGGGTGACCGAAATACTGAGAATAAGACAATCTCTCAAAGAAAAAGATCCGTCACAAAATGCAGTAATAACTTAATGTTCTTCCTCCCCTAAGCGCTGTTGTTGTGTCTCGCGGTTCATGGCCATGGTCAGGCGTGGAAGAAATGTAAAAAAAAGAAATAATAACAATATAAAAAAAAATCATAAAAAAAGTTGTAATGTATATCTCTTGTTCGACTTTGCTTCCTCGTTCCCTTTATAAAAGACCGTTTTGACAAGTACATAATTACTGGTTGAACACGCCTCAAAGTTACTAATATATTGGTAAACACATTGGATGAAGAGAAAATTGCCGTACGAGAAGCCCGATAGGGAAATAGATCCAAGTATGCGGCAGCCATTTTTCCCCGATTCGAAAGGATTAGTTTATTTATTTATTGAATTTGTTACTTAAACCTGTCGGTAGTTTAGTGGCTCTCAGGTACCATTCCTCCCTCTCCGATATTTCTCTTGTTTTATATCATATTGTGCTGATTATTTCCAACATTGTTTTTTTTTTTTTTTTTTTTTTTTTTTTTTTTTTTTTTTTTTTTTTTTAGAGAGAGAGAGAGAGAGAGAGAGAGAGAGAGAGAGAGAGATAGAGAGAGAGAGAGAGAGAGAGAGACTATAAGTAAATGTAGGTGTGGTTAAATGAGAAAAGAATATTTTAGATTTGTCAGTGACTATTAGAAAATGTTTTTTATCGTGTTTGATTAAATGCAAAAAAGGGAAAAGAAAAAATCTAATCCCTACAATTCACCGGAACAACAGACTTTCAATAAATTCCCGCCCACTTTGGACCATGTGTTAATTCCCTATCGCCTTACTGATAGTTCTTTTTTCTATACAAGGTGTAGAGACTATATCCTTTTTTTAGTACCTCCCTTTCCTTGAATTTCTCCCGTGACAAAATCATTTCCTAACAAATTTGTACTTTCTTCCCTGGCTGAAGATCACTGTACTAGTCTAAGCAATGGTGCCGAATTAAAAAATACGGGCGAATTACACAGGCTCATCATTACCTTGTCATAATTTTAACAAATACAAATATGACAGTTAAACAGTTATTTTTCATAGCAAAAAAATATATATATAATAATAACAAAAAAAAAATAATAATAAATATATAAATAAATAAAATATAAAATAATAATAATAATAATAAAAGTTTGATGTACTGAAACACATAAACAACGGAAATGAGTGAGTCATATATATAAGCATATATCGAGTTCTGATCACGAGTAAGACTTTTAGGATGAAAATAATCATATGCTACAGTATATCTTTAGCCAATCAAGAACAATGTAAACAAAATTTATTCAAGTGGAGACACTGATATATAAATCACTTTCTGCCTTTCCTTCTAGTCTAAGATATGTAAATCTAATTTTATCTAGAATATAATCATCAGAAGTTAGTTTTTCAAATTATTTCAAAAGCATTTCCTTAATATCAGATTCCAAACAAGCAAGCTTTGATACGTACACAAACACACTTACATACACACACACACACACACACAAAAGCATGTACATCTACTTTTAAGTAACAAATTTACTACCGCAGTGATAAATCAGAAAATACATTTTATATCTTACCTATCATGGTAAGAATCATAATGCCGAGACTGAGTTATGTAAATTGAACTGTATTGAGCATATATACAGGTAATACTGTATGTTCTTGTAACTGCAGTGTTAATGGCTGACCATTCAGTTTTTCTTTCGAAAATCGTAGCACTGAATAAAAAAAAAAAAAAATGAATTAGATGTTTATGAACATGTTATGTTTATGAATTATGTTTTATGTAGTTATATTTATGTATGCATTCTGACAGGTTAATGATAGTACTTATTTAAACTCTCTTTATTATTTAAAGACTATTAAGAAAAGAAAAAAAAACATTCAAAAGATATAAACAAAAATAATAATTTCTATGACCATCTCCATAAAATCATATTCCATTAAATTTCTGGCTGAGATATAGCCTTTATTTGAGACGTATAAGAGCCATGAATGTATTACGAGGCAACACGAGGCATATTTATGCCAATTTTTACTTGGTTTAAGTGTGACATGACACTCACTTAGTAAAGCACTTTCACCACATCCGACGAAGCCATTCAAAAGCAAATACATTAAGTACCAAAGGGATAAATGTTATATGAACTTCAGTGAAACGGCGCGTCTGCGTGGCGTTTATCGCTCAGTCCAAGTGCAGGACGTCTGTGCCGTGCGACGAAGAGCCCGCGGACGCCGAAGAAATCGGCGGGCGGAAGGTCGAAGGGCCGCTGGTCGGGTGGGCGGCGCTAGCCATGGCGGTGGAAGGCAGGTGGGTGGCGGTCACCGGGTGCTGCCCGTGCTTTCTCATGAGGTGTTCCTTGAGGTGGTTGCGGCGCGTGAAGCGACTGTTGCAGCGATGGCAGCTAAAGGGTTTCTCCCCCGTGTGCAACGTGAGGTGCCGTTGCAGGTAACTTGGGAAGGCGAAGGTGCGGGGGCAGTAGGGGCACTGGCGCCCGCCCGAGTCACCGGTTAACATCCCCGTGGAGGCCATGACCTGGTCAAGGGCGCCCTAGGGAAGAGAGACCACACCGTTAACCAGCCTTTGAAGATGAACAATGATGAACACCATCCATTAACACCAACAAAACCAACCTTCAGTTTAGTCAAAAGGAATTTGCAAAACAAAGACGAATTATTTACGATGACAAAACTAAAATTAGTCCAAAGTCAATCCAAATCATAAGTTTTTTTTTCGACGTGAACATTTAACCAGAGGTGAGGAGGGTGAAGCTCATGTATATCAAATACTGAGAAACCCCAAAATCTCTTTTCAAATTCCGATATTTTCTGAGTGTCGGACCAAATGGAGCCCCTTGGATCCACCCGTGCCTCATAAAAGCACAGCCCCAGGGCCTGCTGGAGGGCTTCGAGAGCTTAAGTGAAGAGTTATTTCATTTGCTGCCAAGAAATTGCGCGAAGTAAATATTTGAATTGCTACTGACGTTATTCGCGCAGAATAAAATCTTATTTGTCTATTTACACACACACACACACACACACACACACACACACACACACACACACATATATATATATATATTATATATATATATGTATGTATATTTATTTATCTCTCTCTATATATACACATTCATATATTTGTACCACTTGTTAATCATTTTTTTCTCATTGTCATATATACCTTTGCTGTCAGTGAGATTTAGTGCATAGTGTTTATATAAAAAAAAATGTCAGGACAAACGGAAAATTATAATTAACAAAAAAATCTTCACAAACCAGTATTTGTATGTTACACATGTTAAACTTGGAAGAAAATGTTACACAAGAATTCACATATTACAAACTCTTCATATACAAAACAAGAGTATTGCTTTGCTAGTTGGAACTATGAACAATTTAATCAAAAACTCTTTATCAGAAAAAGGGTTGGATCAGGTTCATGCAGTATGGTAATTTCCATCTGTTCCTTCACTGAAGAATATATGGTTTGAAGTCAAATAAAAACTATGAAATCAAGTAAATACATATATTTTCTTTAGAGATTCCCATTACACCTTGTTTCCCTTGATAATGCTCAATCATGAGCTAAATTAGTTGTTTCAATTTTATCTGTAAACTTCCCATCAAACATTTTTATCTGTAAACTTCCCATCAAACATTCTCATTTACGTATCATTACTGTGCAGTGCATTTTGTATTTGATCACACTAATCATTATACTGCCAGACTGACCTTCAAAGGTTACAACCACTGAGTTTTGTATTTTTGCAGATTCTCCCCCTGTTTCCCACAAGCTGATAGCAAAAAGCTTTCAATATACTTCGTTATGCTATATGGCCAATACTAATTGTTCACAGAATAAACACTTCATTATGTAAACTTAAAGTATCAGATTATACTTTATCAAATAATTCAAGAATTATCTAAGTCACAAAGGCAATATACAGATTGGCAATTAAATATAATACTTATTATAAAATGATAATATAGTGTGCTGGATATACTGTTCTATGTTACCCTACTTGTGTAAAAAAAGCACATATTTAACAGTGATAATTGACCAAAATTCTCATCTTAAGTTTTTATTTTATTCCATGAAATTAAATTCACCTCAATAATTGTTCTTCATTGGCAAATCAGATCAATATTATAATATAATTAGTCTTTTGCAACATTATAAATCAAGCACTCTCACTTTATTTAAATTCCATGATAGAAGACATTAAACAGAAGGAAAACATTTGGGTTTTAGGTTCAACTCTAATGTAACAGTTTTTGCCAATGGATATTAATATTCATACAAATCTGTTTCAACACTAGTGTATAAAATCATACAGGCTAATGGTGTATTATTTGTTTTCAGTATATAGGAGTGGAAATAATGAAACATCAGTGTAACTTTCTTTGATATATTTAAAGGCCAGTTCAAAGTATGGTTGTGTGCATTAATTTTAGTCACTTTATAAAATCTAAAGCACAACTTTACATGAACCAGAATTTTCATCTTTCTATTTTTTTCCATATTTTCAAAACTTGACATTAAACATTGTACTTGTGTCAGCTGTTACTGATAATTCAACACGAAAAAGTATAATAAAACTAAAAAGATTTTTCTTTTCCATATCACTTTCATTCTCTGACAAAACCTTTAATGATTCACACTTCTTTGGACGAAAAAAATGTTCTGAGAATCAACCCCAAGATCAAAGTCTCACATCTAACCCTCACTCTGTAAGCAGTGGCAGTCTGTATATATGCAAAGTACCACTTAGAATGTGTAATGAAAATTTCTCAAGGCTTCTTGTGAAATAACTATAGAAGTCCAAACTCAAGAAGAACACTCATCTTTGCAAAGAATAATAACTGTATTATTAATAAAACATTTTCATTTCTGCTTCCCTGTGCAATCACAATTCTGATTTTTGGGAGCAGAGACAAATGAAGGTGTGATACTGTATAAAAAAAGGAAGAATTTTACAATGTTTATACAAATATTTCACATTTTTATAACTAAAAATTTAATTTCCCTCTGCTTTTACTTCATTTCATTATTAATAAGAAGTTATCAGAACTACAAAAAAACTTTATTTAACATCAAGAGAAGTGAAACAATGCTTCAGATACTGTATTAAGAAATTATAAAACATATTAATATCTATATTCTTTTAAAATTTAAAATACTTAAAATTACTTAGTGTTTAGAAAATAAACAAGTCACTGTTACATAAAATAAAACAAATTCAGTGTTTTCTTTCATACCCTCAACTATACAATAACAAATCAACAGAACAAAAAGAAGTATAAGGAAAACATTAAAAATTGATCTATGTATCAAAAGCATCGCATATACTTTCTTTGTGTGAAATCATAATTTACCTAAAATAAAATTGTGGTTGAATTCTATGGATGTGTTTTATATGCCTCTTGAGACTACTTTTCCTTGCTGAATTAAAACTGAACAGGAGACAATCACAGGATTTGTCTCCAGTTTGGGTATGTAACAAACGATGCACCATGTCTATTCTGAGACCAAACTTTAAGAAACAAAATGAATGTTGATATATCACAATTTCTCTATTCTTTTTTTTATTTTTAGAACTTTTGTTCCATCAAATGGAAATAATACATGAGAAGGGATATCATCTTTACCCCTTCCTGAAACATGGATATTAAGCAATTTGCTTACCCAGTCCCAATGACGGTCACTAGTGTCACCTGTGTGGCACCCCAGATGGGTTTTATTTCAGACCGAGGGAACTTTCGCGCACTCTTTCATTCACTCATTATAATACTAGAGCCATGTTTGTGATCTTATTTCTTTGTTTTAATGTATTGTGAGACTTAAATGTTTTATCAATATGAAACAAATAACCATCCACAATCAAGATTACTTGAAGAGATGGGGAAAAGGAAGGGGACCTGTGTATATGACCATAGCAAAGGCAGCTGACTGGTAAAGGGGCACATTATAGATGGTCTAGGTCACCTTTCTCTTCTCACTCTTCTTGTACATCGTACCAGTAATTTAGAACAGGATGTCATTGCTCTCTGAAGACAGTGCTTGCCAGAGACCATGAATGGGTACCATTCTTTCCTGCTGGTGCTAGGAGAGAGTGGTGCCATCTATATTTAGGATTCTAAACTAAAACTATTTTGCTGAATATTGTGGCAATTATAGTAATTATGATTGTAATTTTCATCATCACTCACTAAATAGTACAATAAAGAATCACAGTGGTCTTCTCTCCCCTAACATCAAAAATGACTATTATCATGTTTGTCATGACGTCTGGTGTCAGGCCCAAAACTTGTGCATCGTTTATGTCGTGACACCCGTCTGCAATGGGTTAAGAGCTCTTGTGAAAATTACTACATAAGAGCTCTTGTGAAATTTACTACATAACAAGCCATTGTTCTTGCAGTTCAAATAATTTCAAAACCAAAGATCACAAATACCTAAAAGGTATATCTGCATAGAGCAACCATCATAATATTTCAGCCACTTCTGTGCTTGAACATTTTTTTGGTATCATTGCATTTTTGTAGCTATGAGGTGCATACAGAAATACACTAAACAAACAAGGAAAAAATACAAGTAGAATGAGAATGGGCATAGTAATAATAAGAAAAAAGAAAAAAAAAATGAGGATGGAGAGGGAGAGGAAGAGGTGGAGCTGACAGAAGAGAAGCAGTAAAATTTGTATTGGTAGTTGTAATATCTGGAAAAATATAATAAAAGGCATATGGCAAATAACTGAAACTGATCTATAAGGCAGTAACAGACAAAGCTTTCATATGTTTCTTCTAGTCTGTTTTTTCTTACCTTTTCAAGAGCTTATACCACACTAGTATGACTCACTCTTACTGTCTTCATTATAACTCGTACTTTCAGGTTCACAGAGTAATCCAAATGCAGAATTTTACTTCCTTCTGGCATTCATATTTTACAATAAAGTATTTTTTCACTTTTATATGAAAAAACATTGTAGAATAATTACTAAATGATTTTCTTCACTTCCAAAGCATAATCAAATTACATTTCTGAATAACATTATAAAACTATGGACTTACTAAGCTTTTTTTTCTGAAATAAGAAGCTCAATAAAGCTCAAATCTAAAAACAATAGATGTACACAAGAAATTATACTGAATTATCATATCAGGACACTAGACATGGAAGAATACTAAATATAGCATTAATGTACTGCTGTAAGTCCTTCTAATATGATGGTAACAATGGTTCTATGAATGAAAGCTATTATGCTTAGCAGCTGAAATTTATATATGTATCTGTATTTTGAATTATTCATTGCTGTCAGTAATAATATTCTACAGAAATACCTAAAACCAAAGATTATTGTCCGCTTTCTAAAGGCTCTGATATATTTATCACATGAGCATATCCTTGTAATGATTGTATAAGTATTAAGGTCTCACAGGACATGAAATATATCTAATAACAAAAAGACTAAAGTCTTGATATAACATTATGCAACATATACCACAAAGATTTCCAGCCTAGACCTACAACCCATCTGAGCATCACTCGAATCCCGATTCATTGCCATGGAAGCGGATTATGTGCCTCTTGAGATTACCCTTCAATGCAGTCCGAAAGTTGCAAACGTTACAGGCAAACGGTTTCTCTCCAGTGTGGGTCCGAAGGTGACGCCTGAGGTCTGTTCGAAGACCGAACCTCTTGAAACAAAATGGACACTGGTGGACTATTCCTCCTCTATTATATTCTGAAGAGGGTACAACTGATGTCCCTTCTGGTGCTGGTGACAAGGCAGGAGACACACCAGACAGGGTCAGGATCCCTTCATCACCATAGCGTCTGCCATCGTCGTCTCTTCCCTAAAACAGGGAGATCATCTTCATTCACTCAGGAAATTACCAAAGAATCCAAACCTTATGCTTTTCAAATATGATAACAACCTTTAATTTCTAAGGACTAACTGTAATTGGCAACATTTATATCATATTGGTGACAAAAATCCAATTTCAAAACCTTTCAAATGAAATTGATGCTCTCTGTTTTCTATACATATTAACAAAACAAAGGTATTGATATAAATTTATTAACTCAGCTTGGAATACTAATTTATCATACATACAACACTACTTGGATATATGTATGGTAAACTTTTCCAAAATTCATATATTCATTCGTTTGCACACTCCTATTTCCTTGGAAAAATCCACTGCTTCAAAGCTAATTCAAACAGACAATTGATAGTTTGTAGATTAAGCAAAAAATGACTAATTCATAAAATACAAAATGCATAATTTCTGTATCTTAAAACTAGCGTTAATATAACAGAATGTAAAACTTTATATGGCTTGTGTTAAAGCAAAAAGATTTCCTTTGCTAACACATTGAGCAAACTAAGTTTTAATTATATATGGATCTACAAAAAGTACAAAATTTGTTGCAAAAACAATATTAAAAATGAGATCAAAATAAAGAATCACACACTATCATTTGAGTGTTTGAAATTTGATATGAAATGGTGATTCCAAGGAATATCTGGAATGCAGTTTTCTTTTTCGGACAGAAATAAAACTTTCCTTTGAATGTACCTTTGTACTGCATAATTCTTTTTCACTATAATTCTGAATCTTTTTTTTCTTGGGAATTAAATCATAAAATCCTTGCATCACACAGTGGAAATAGTTTTTAATATATCATTAAGCAGTGTCTTCCAAATGAGATAAACAAGAAATTATATATATATATATGTATATATATATATATATATATATATATATATATATATATATATATATATATATATATATATACATATACATATATATATATATATATATATATATATATATATACATATATATATATATATACATGTATGTATATATATATATATATATATATATATATATATATATATATATATATATATATATATATATATATATATTTATTTATTTATATATATATATATATATATACATACATACATACACACACACATTTATGTATATAATTATTCATATTTATATACATATTTGTTTTTTTCTGAGATAATGACCATATTTGTTACCTCAAAGAGTAACTTTATTTCAATAATCATATGTGTTTTCATAAACCATCTTACAGACAACCAGGAGGATGGAAAAACAAGAATGAAAGGACAAGGTATGACTGCTATTTAAGAGATGAGTTCAGATAGAATAAAAGCTAAGGCAGTCAAAGCTCAGCACCCTTACATCATGATCAGCAAAGGGACAAAGTTGTATTCCAAGAAAATCCAGGGAAAGGAACTGAGAGAGCTGTACCCTCAAATCCCATTTGAATCCTGTATAAGAGATGTATGTGTCTCTACTGCCCAAGGTTGGAGTCGGTAGTGAAAAATCATAGCTGGACAATATTTGAAATGAAAGATGTGCCTTCACTTTGAAAAAATGTCATGATAAGCTTCATGGGATATTAAAACCAGGTATTTCTTCATGACTACTTCTGTTGCTTTCACTTTAATTTCATATTCCAAATTGTGTTCCACATAATTACAAATATTACAACAAATAAAATACTCTATACCTATTCTCGAGTCAGACAAAAACATATTGCTTTCCAGTTATCTACTGACCATTAAGAGAAAAAAATAAAATTCAAACAGATTAATTAAAATAATATCTTTGCCCTAAAACTCTGAATAACATGCATATGAAAGACAAAACTGATTACAACTTATTAATAAAAGCTGCTACAGAAGATGATTAAGTATCCAGTATACAGACAATATTCATAAAGCCAAGTAACATAAAAAGTTAGAATAAGCAGGTAAATTACGTAGAAGTTTGCATTTGCATTTTAAACTGAGATGCCCAAAATGAAACAGCTATGTACACTTCATAAAAATTGTAAAAGGGAAAAAGAAACAACAAAAAAAGGGGGAGATTGAGAAGTAGAATAGGAAGGAGAAGGATGAGGAGAGGGAGGAAGATGAAGAAGAGAAGGAGAAGATGGAAAGTGAGAGTGAGAGTGAAAGAGAGAGAAAGAGAAAGAGAGAGAGAGAGGGGGAGGGAGGGAGAGAGGGAGAGAGGGAGAGAGGAAGAGAGAGAGAGAGGAAGAGAGAGAGAGAGAGAGAGAGAGAGAGAGAGAGAGAGAGAGAGAGAGAGAGAGAGAGAGAGAGAGAGAGAGAGAGAGAGAGAGAGAGAGAGAGAGAAAGGGAGGGAGAGAGAGAGAGAAAGGGAGAGAGAGAGAGAGAGAGAGAGAGGAAGAGAGAGAGAGAGAGAGAGAGAGGAAGAGAGAGAGAGAGAGAGAGAGAGAGAGAGAGAGAGAGAGAGAGAGAGAGAGAGAGAGAGAGAGAGAGAGAGAGAGAGAGAGAGAGAGAGAGAGAGAGAGAGAGAGAGAGAGAGAGAGAGAGAGAGAGGGAGGAAGAGGGAAAGAAAAAGAGGAAGAGGGAAAGAGAGGAGAGAGGAAGAGGGAAAGAGAAGAGAGTGAAAGAGGGAAAGAGAGGAGAGAGAAAGAGGGAACGAGAGGAGAGAGAAAGAGGGAAAGAGAGGAGAGAGCAAGATGGTAAGAGAGGAGGGAGAAAGAGGGAGGGATGGAAGGAAAGAGTGAAAGAGAGAGAGAGAGTGAAAAGGAAATAGAGGGATTAAGAAAGAAAGAGAGTGAGAAAGAAACAGAGGGAGTGGAAAGGAGAGAGTGAGAAGGAAATAGAGGGAGTGAGAAGATAATAGAGGGAGTGAGAAAGAGAGAGAGAGAGAGAAAGTGAGAAGGTAATAGAAGGAGTCAGAAAGAGACAGAGAGATTGAGAAAGAGAGAGAGCAAGAAAGAAAAGGAGCACTGGATAACATTTTGTTAGAGTCTTGTTCCAGGAGGAATGGACTGAAACACAAACATAAGTCTAAAAGGAGTTCATTTTAGTGTACTGCAAAGTATTATTATGCAGTTAGAAAGATACTGCAAATATTAAAATTAATAGTGACACATATGGCATAATAATGAAATAAACAAAAAAAATCCTTTCTTCCCCACAACTCTTAAACTCTCTCATAATAATAGCAGCAGCTTACACTAAAGCTGATTTGTAAAATCTGATGAGATGAAAGACTATAAAAATGCATGAAGAAGGGGAAGATAATGCCAAATAATACCCTACCTTTGAAATCTTACTTATATACACACAAGGTGACCCTTTTGGATGCAAGTATATTTTGAGATAAGTAAAAAGATTAATATAAAATCAAAATATATGCTTAAATTCAGAATCCAAGTTGCAGAGGACCCAAAAACATTCTCGAATTCAGAATGTTAAGTTGCAGAGGAATCTATACAATGTGTATGCTATGCAGATAAGATGTTCTTGATATATTTTGTTGGGTTATTGAAAAGAACAAAAGCTTTAAAAAAAAGAAATCTTCTCAAAGTAAATTTAATGGTATGATGAAGTCAATGAAGCTGTAATCAAATATTTGATTTAGCTATGTAAAAGAAATGTATCTGCAATAACTTGAAGAATGATTTTGAAGTTTATGTATAATAAAAGTATAATAAAATTTTGGTCTAAAATAAAATAATCTTCAATATTCATTGCAAACAAAATGATGATAATTGTATATGTAGATTCTAATTAAGTACATAGATGACTGTCCATCACATAGAAATTGTAATATTAAAATTCTTTGGTATTAGTAGCAATGCTAATCATGAGTAAAAATGCTTAAAAAAATAAGCATTTCCTTGAAATCGATCTAAAATTTTGAAATGAAAAAGAATTCATTCTCTTCTCAACATTAGCAAAATATATATAAAAATCCTAAACTCAACTATTGGCAATTTGGGTGTGCTTGCTTAATAAATGTTTTTTCAAGCTGGACTTCCTAGCTGTTGTGTGTTCACAATAAGGACATCTAAAGGGCTTCTCTCCTGTATGGATTCTCAGGTGCCGTGTTAGGTCTGACCGCAAGTAGAATGGTCGGGAACAATAGTGGCAAATGTGAGGTCCTCCTCCCGACAGTCCTGGCGATACTGCTGATGGCATGACAGTTGGCAGTCCTGATGGCAACCCTGGCGTCAGCCCAGAAGAAACTCCTCCCGTCCCCTAGAAGAGGAACAGCACCTTCACTAACCATTATTTTTTTGGAATTTCCTTTTGGAGCATTATTGCACTCAAGGTTCTACAAGATGATGAAGAAGAAGAAGAAGAAGAAGAAGAAGATGAACAAGAACAAGAAGGAGACAAAGAAAAAGTACAAGACAAATAAAATACAAACTTATGACTGGAAGCTAATAAAGTGAAGAATCATTCCTTATCCATCATAACTCATGGTATCAGACTATTAAAAAAAAAAAAAAAAAAAATCTATGACAGATGGAAAAAAAACAAAAAAAAAATAGAAACAACCAGCCAACTATGTAATAACTAATAACCACTCACATTAAGAGCCCCTCTGTCCAGTCCACTTTTTCCCTCCTAATTATACTGTGCAATATGAAAAGAAAGTACTATCTCTTACATATCAAATCAATGTAGAAAAAGTTGGGTTCTCACACTAAATCACTTTGCAAATATAAAGTATATTGTTTGCGTAATAAATACCATCACCTAATCATTGCACATAATGTAGTTTGCCTTAAATATAAAGTATAGTTCACAACACCAAAAGTCTAGTAAATATACTGGTAATAACAGATCTGTGTAATCCAGACATAAAGCCCTTCCTTTTTTTCCACATGCTACATAATCCCATATAAAATGTATATTCATACTCCCTGAAACCTGCATATATGAACAAGGTTAGACTGTTCAAAGTTTCATGGTGATAAAAAAACAATGGGAAGCTAAAAGCCTGTCCCAAATGAATATTTTGCATACATTCTTCCTATGGTTTCATTGAGTGGGTAAAAAAAAAACTTGATATAGATTGGGTTTTGTTCTGTGAGAATCAAAATGATGGTACTTTTTTCCATATAGCAACTTCAAACATGATCACATCTTTATTATAACACCATCTTCATTATAATCAAATTAGTGATTATAAATTCTGGTTCAATACTAAATTCTGATACTTAAAAGAAAAGAAGCAGACTCAAGAGGCTATAATGATGAATTAAAAAATCCTAACACATTAAGAGATTGTTTGCAAAAAAATATTTCATAAAGCTTAAGAATACGTGTTGCATATTAGCTATGTTTCCTCATAAAGTCTGAATTTTCATCAGCACTTTTACTACTCATAATCCTTAAAATTAAGCAAATGCACACATCAATCCCATATTTCAAAGCTGCCTCGTATTTTTAAAAAGTAATTTCTAGTATTTAGGAAAAAAAGAAAGAAAAAAATCTTCATAAATAATAGTTTAAAAAAAGTTGTCTACACCATACAGTAATACCTCAAGGAAGATTATGGAACTATCCATAGGTTCTTTTATCATACCTATGTCAATTTCTTCATTAGACTTTGTTGATTTCCATAAAATAAACCTATACTTCTATTTTTGACACAGCTTATAAATAGTACATGTGCAGAAAAGACTAAAATAAAAGAATTATATCCCCTATTATTCCTTTCTCTTATTTCATTAAGTTGAATAGGTATACTTATATATCAGATGTTAAACTTTGTTTTCAGGATTGCAATGAGGTAAATACAATAAATAAATCAGCTGTAGCATATTAGACTATAAGAAATGCAATTGTTTAAATACATGTAATTTGTCACATAGTATTATGTATGCACTGGCAGAACAGCATCAAATCAAGGACTGAAATGCTATACCTAATAATTTGGTGGCCAGAGCATTAAAATTCAATTAATAGCTTCATACATGCTCACTGCAGTTAGTAATAAGGAGGATCTACTACTGCCTATAAAAGAACATCTAGTAGTCTTCTGCAAATTGGGCAGAGCCTTAAAAGATTCATTGTAATTTCTGCTTACTAAATGAATGTATAATAACATCCCTGATGCTCTTATTCATGCAATCAAACTGTCCTTTTGTTTTGTGCATATCATATTTTAGGCAAGACTAACAAATTTTACCCACTCAATGTATTATTTGTTCCACATACCAAAAGTGTCATACATTTCTTTTTAAATCTTAACATGTTAACTGCCTTAAAACCTTTCACCATATCACTTGACAATAAAACTATACAAGCCTTTATACTTCACATGCAAAGAATAATTCCTTTTACTTATTTTCTTCCCCCACTATGATGACAGTCAAGATTAATGGAGAAACAAAGCTTCAATCCTAAAGTCCAATTATGGAAGCTTTTCTTCTAAAATAAAATATAATTATATGGAAATTCAGAGATCACTTACTTTTCTGCCTTGTGCTAGTACATTAAAGGATTGGCAATCATCAAATTGCAATAGCATAGGGCAACCCAAAACTGCATCTGAAGCAAAGGCCTCTCAAAAAGCAAAAAGAGATACACTTTCTCTTCCATGTGTACATCACTGATTAGTTTAATCCATCCTACTAAATCTGATGGAGCACATCAAAAAATATTAGTCCATACAAATACAAGTTAGTGCTTCAGGTTAGTGGTTCTTGCCGGTACTCCTAAAAAGTTTACTTGTGTGAGAAGTATGTCTTGACTAATGTGATTACTGGACAAATATACAGCAACACAGAGTGAACTAAAACATTATTGAAGGAATGTTAACATAAAATTTTGGAATATTCTTATCTTGCAAATCTACTGGAGAGGTGCCATGTAGAAGACATTTTGCAAAAGCTTGGACTTGTTATGAACTACAACATCTATTAGAATATATTTACACAACTGATTTCCTCTAGTGTCTATCACATGTAACCACCTACACTGACAGTTGTATTCACTCCAACTGGTGGAAAGGGTTGCCTGTTACAATAAAACAAACATAATGGCAGAATGATTTCTGGATATAAGACACTACTAACATCAGCATTTCTATCATCACATTCACAGGAATTCAGGAGAATAGTCAACCCATGTAACCAACTGCTTCAATTAGTCACTCACTCCTTGGCTATGTGATAATGTTAAGCATTCCTACTGAAATAAGTGACCGAGAAAATTTAACAATGAGAAAAGTTGACATGGTATTGCAAATAAGCTGATAGTAAACAGTACTTCACCAGTGAACCAACTCATTTCTACCAAACGAAATATTCATAATAGCATTTCATACTTGTCCTAACTAGTTATTACTTTGCTTCTGTAAGTGGCTGTGTTGTAGCGGGCTCCTTGTTCTCGTTTGGAACATTCCCTGTCTCCTGCTCTTCTTGTCCAGTTGGCAACTGCTGCCCTGCAATGTTCCAAGCTTGGGGTATCTCCATCTCAGTGTTACTGTTTGCAGGGAATCTGTCAGATGAACTAGGTGTTGAGTTTTCAACTTCAGCAATCTGTTGGAAAACTGGAAACTCATTTATCCTAGTTGCATTCCAAGACTGACCAGTATTATTTTCAGGACTGGCATCTGTTGAACACATATTAGGGGTAGTGTCTGTCTGGGTATTGAGATCATGAGTTGGGTTGAATGAACTGAGTTGCGAGTTCATAATATTGGTCCACGCTTGGGAAGCAGCAACCTCACATGTCTCTTTGGCTGAGTACCCAAGAGACAAGCCTTCAAGTATACTGCTTTGCTCCTTCAAAGAGTTATTTCCAGGACTGTTGCAAACAGACATCTTTCTGTTATTCCACTGAGATGAAGATATTTCTCCACACTCAAGAACATTCCTTCCACTTATGGATGAAAATGTTGTTTCTCGCTGCAGAAGAGAAAGGATGGAAGACACAGGCGTGGCCGTTGCTCCACTCCAGGAGAAACCTTGGCCACTACTTGCTGATGGATCATTTGCAAGTTGCCTCCCTAAAATATGGAGGAACTATCAATATAAATCTTAAAACTTAAAGAATAAATTTTAAAATGACAAAGGAATTCACATATGCATAATGTATTTGTATTTGTATGTAAAAGAGCAGAAAATACCCTATTTCTACCTATAATTATTTCCTTGTTGAATACATAAAACATATGAGAAAGGATGTGAGGATTCAGAAAGACAATAGGAGAAGAAAGAAGAGATGGAAAGAGAGGCTTAGGGACAATAGGGAATGGGAGAGATGTAGGGGGAGGGAATAAATGGTATATAGAAAAGGAGGAAGAGAGGAAGAAGTGGGATGGAAGAAGCAAGAGGAGAAGAAAAGATGAGAGGGGTTGAGGCAGGAGGCAGAGAGATGGGGAAATGGGTCATAAGGAAGGGTAAGAAAGGAAGGAAGGAGAGAGAGGGAGAGAATGGAGGGAGAAGGGGAGAAAGAGAGAGAGAGAGGGAACATGTGTGTGTGTTTGTGTTTATGTAAGTGTGTAACTGTATGTTTGTGTGTGTGAGAAAGATAGGTAAAGGGATGGAGAGGGAGAGAAGGGGAAAGGAAGAGATAGGGGGAGAGGTGGAGAGGGGGAGAGGGGGGAAGGGGGGGATAGGCAGAGAGAGGGAGAAAGAGAGAAAGAGAGAAAGAGAGAAAGAGAGAAAGAGAGAGGCAGAGGAGGAGGAGGAGGAGCACGAGATAAGAGAGGAGGAGAGAGTGGGGGGAGAGGGAAGAGGGAGGGACGGAGAAAGAGAGGGGTGTGCATGTGTGTGTTTGAAAAAAACAAAACTAATGTATGGTTAGTTTTAACTAATCTTTGATATATAAGTGTAAGTGCATTCACAAATATAGGCTACAAACTATATATATATTTTCTCTTCTCACTCATTCATTCATTCATTCACTCACTCATACAAATACACATATACATATATATATAAACTTGCACTCTGACACACCAACCATACACACCTACACTTACACATACACACACACACACACACACACACACACACACACACACACACACTCTCTCTCTCTCTCTCTCTCTCACGAAAACACACACTCTCTCTCTCTCACGAAAACACACACTCACACAAACACATACTCACACTTACACATTCTCTCATATAAACACACACTCTAACACAAACACACTTACACACTCTCTCACACAAATACAAACACTCTCTCTCTTTTTTCAACTCAAATGCACACAGACATACATACAAGTCTGCATGCCATAACACACTCTAACACAAACACACTTACACACTCTCTAACACAAATACAAACACTCTCTCTCTTTTTTCAACTCAAATGCACACAGACATACATACAAGTCTGCATGCCATAAGCCCACGTGCGCACGCACACGCACACACAAACATGTGCACACACGCACACGCACACACAAACATGTGCACACACACACACACACACACACACATGCACACACGCACACAATCACACACACCTTACACTCAAACAAACACACAAACACAAACACTTTTTCATTCTCTCTCTCTCTCTTGCACTCTCTCTCATCAACTCACTCAGCATGCAAATTCTCATCAATTAACTGTGTGAATCTGAACTGTATTAATCTGCATGTTTCAATGAAAGCAATAATGAGAAATTCCTCTTGGCATTTGACTGTGGGTCTCATTATATGAAAGTCTAATCTACCTAACAGCAAAAATACATATAACATGGCAGCTTGGATTCCTCAGGATCCAACACACCTTGGATCGCCTCCAGTTTAATGCCTTGTTCGACCACACTGTGACGACTGATGAGATGCTTCTTTAGGTTGTATTTGATGGCTGTACTGTGCTCACAGTATGGGCACTTGAAGGGTTTCTCCCCTGTGTGGGTGCGCAGGTGCCTCGTCAAGTCAGACCGCAGAAAGAATCGCTTTGGGCAGAAGGTGCACTGGTGGCTTGCTCCGAGGGACTGACCAGACAAGGCTCTCGCCCACACTGCTGACTTGCTTCCACCACCCTAAAACACGAACACCAACTTTAACCATCAATCTTCATAATAGGTAAACGGATCCACATGATGCTTATCTCGAGGTTCTCCTATCAAGAGGTTGCTATCAAGAAATTTCTACAAAGGAGGGAGAAGATAGGAAATGCCAAAGATACAAAAGGAAGGAAGAAATGGAGAGTAACAAATGGTTCCTGCACAATACTATGTTTCCAAATAAAGTGATGAATTTGATGGCACTCCTATTCCAGCTTTGCCTACTGTCTCCATGCTCTATTTCTAGCCAAAGTATATGGCAGATACATGTATAGTTTTAAAAGCTGAAAATACTTATGACAAGAATAGTGAATGGAAGAAAAGGAGAAAAGTAGGTCAGAGTGAAGGAGATGGGGCAAGAGAGGGAAAAGAGAAAGAATGAGAAGAGGAGAGAGAGAGAAGTTGTGTGTTTGTTGTTAGATGTAAGGATGTGAGTCTTTTTTTGTGTGTGTGCATAACTGCATTAAGTTAAGAATAAAATAGTAAAGTTGAGAAGAGTAAGGAAGCAGAAGCGACAAAGTAAAAGATTAACCAGTACAGTATAATTAGGCATATTAAGTCATTTCATAAAGCAAATTGTAGAAATACTGCATTTATCAACCCTACATTCTCTTGACAGATGATATAATAACCCTAATAGCTTCCTAACCTTAAACCTGTTACCTGAACAACTACAATCACATGAAAACATGAAAGAAAGTATTATTTCCCTACTAATGCTCCTTGTAACTTCATAAAAACAAAATTAACAGCCCTAATCTAAGTCCAAGAGGAAGCCATGCAATAATAAAATAATTACAGAGATACTCCTCCATTCAGCAACAGGCAACTAGACATCAACTACCAGGCTCACTAACTAGTTCAAATCTGCAGCAAACTAAAGTACACACTTCACTTGGAAGAAATTGATATCACATGTTCGTCATAATATATTTGCTCTTTTTTTGAACATGAAAACAAGAATAAGGAAGTGAGTGAGAGGGAGAAAGTTATAGATGATAAAGGAAGAAGATGGAAGGACAAAAAAAAGTATGAGATAGAAAGAACACTTATTCATATATTGTATTATTATATAATAATTCAATTTATAACATCTAATGTACAATTTACAAAAATATACAATTTTTCCTGAACTGCACCTGGCAAAAATTTATAAGTAACCCATTTCAAACTATAATAATTCAATCAAATGTGTTTCACATTTTATGTTTCTGATGAATGTCATAGCTACTGAGCCCAAAATATTCCTTTAAATTTGGATCATATTACAGAACAATTGTTTTTCTTTTTTTCAAATCTATGAATCCTTTGGAAATATATGTTTTATCTTGGCTACTCTTCAATGATAATGATATTTTTTTACTACTTTTTCAAAAAAATTAGTAACTTTCATGCTCATAAGAAAATGAACTCCTCATTGTTTTTCATATAATTTGTCCTTGCTACTTTCCTCATCTCCTCATATGTTCTATTTCTTTTCTTTCTTTTTTTTCTTTTCAGAACTAATTTTCCTTTCCTATGTGTTCCTTAACCATAATTTCAACCAAACATAAATTTATACTACTGTTATGTGGCATTATAAAACTGTATACAAGTAAATGTATGAATGTCTAGTGTCTCTTACTATATGATTAGCAGAGGATGGGGTGTTAGGTTACCAGTCACAGTCTTACAACCATGACAAACTAGGTCCCATGTATTGCTTGGGCGAGTGCATGCATGTGAGTGTTATATTTGTTTGTTTGTGTTTTTTATTTGTCTGTTCAATCCTGACACAACAGGCATGTTTCACTGACTTGGATCATTTTTGTTCAGGTCCACATTCCTGTATCCAAAATTCTGAAATCCAGAAAGCTCCTAAAAAAAAAAAAAGTTTTTTGTGGAGTGTACAGCATCAGTCATCTCTACATAACAGGCTTGTTTGGTGCACAAACAGCTGCTCCTACTCCACACCCACTCGCAACATGGCTGCATGACCCAGTACTGACAGCCAGAGTGATAGGCATCAGTTGTGTCTCAGCATATATAGTGTTCACACATGAGTCAACTGTTTGCTGATATTTTGTTTTGCTTTTTATTTTCTGAATGTGTTACCGTTAAAGCTGAGTGAAATGATATCATGTCGTGTGGTGGCAGCACTTCCTGCATGTTTGAAATACCCTAGCATTTAAACCGATTGGTGTCGAAACCGCCCCGTTGTTATCTGGTTAAATACACTGAAAATGTCAAAAAAAGCTGCAGATATCCCTGTGGGTAACAGTAGTCTTTATTTATCACACTTAGTGTGAACATTCAAAAGTTTTTGCTTGCTGCAGTGTTAATGTTTAATTATGGGGTGCTCCCCTAGACCCCACTGGGGGTGCCGCTTTCATTCTGAAATTCAAAATACAACTGGTCCCAAGGATTTCAGATAAGCGATTTTGGAAATTTACTACATTTTCCCTTTTATTAAAATCAACCCATTGGTCGCAGTTTTAATAAAATATGTATACAGTCTAGTGGTGGGTTTATGTTGTTTGGCATGGTGCCATCTGCGTCTACTGCCTTGGCAGCAAATCATACTATCCGCTGACAATGGGTTAAAAGCAATTTATTCCTGCAGTTGTGTAACTAGGGCATCATACCAAATGCTAATTAATATCACTTTGCTAATATATCAAATACAGACTTACACATCACACCATAAGTAAAGAAAGTAATAGAAAACAGACACACCTTAAGATGCTCAGTTCAAGCTAAACATCTTAAGATGTAGCCCTTCCTGGAAGGGTAAGTATGGCCACAAATTTTCATGTGTAAGTAACTATTCAGTAACTATTCAGTCCTTTGAGTTTTGCATTTCCAAAACTAAATATGATGGCACTAATAAGTGTATTCATAAACAAGAACCAAGCACCAGATGTGTAATTTATTATCAACATACATTACAATGGCAATTGGAAAATCAACAAATTCATTGTCTTTGGAATATTCAGAAACAAATTGCTTTTTAAAAATGTCACAAATGATATAAGCATTCAGAAGTATCAAAACATTTCAGATATCATCTTACATGTAAAGTATGTACACAGTGGATTCTGATTTACAAAATTTTATCTTTCCTCTACATAATTTTCATCTTTTATCACTTAAAATAAGGCATATTAAAATTACTTCTCATAAAGTTTACTACTGGGAGATATATTTTAATATGTATCATAATGGTAGGTGACAAAAGGAACCAGATTTCCCAACTTATTCTCGTATCCAAAACAAAATCAGAAATTCTACAAATATCATGTATTTGGAGTGCGCACGCACACACACACACACACACACACACACACACACACACACACACACACACACACACACACACACACACACACACACACACACACACACACACCTTTCCCCTTTCCTATTTTCTCTCTTTCTCTTGTCCACTTCCCCCCTTCTCTCCACCTCCTAACATACTAATTACCTATTTTTAGTGTAATATGTGAATATATCAAAAAAGGTAATCATTTGTGGCTGAGTATGTGAGACAAAATAGTAATACTGTTTTTCCCCGATTTAATGCAACTTAATCATATGTAATTGACTTGAAAATATCAAAGAAAATGGGAGTATCAGTTCAGTCTAGTGTTCCTCATCCCATTTTCTTTTTAAAATTGAATACAATAAAAAGCAAGCAATCGCCATTTATAGATCCTTCTCAATCTTTTTCCTATGACATAAACACATGCACATGTATACATACAAGCATACAATAAATATGCCTACTACATCCCCACTGATCTTCCTTTCAATCTGTCTCTCCCTCTCTCTTATGTTCTACCTTACACTTAATTTTTGCTATTTTATTATTCTCTAACTAAAATAAATAAGGTTGACAATAATGAGATCACCTTTCCATGACAGTGCGACTTTTCAGTTCTCATTTTACTTGAAGACTAAACGTCTTCTTAACCCACTCACGACGGGGGCATTCCAGCCTTGCATGTCACAATGCCGGGGCTTTCGAAAGCTTAGGCCTAAATCAATTAAATGGCTGGCACCATATTGTGCCACCCGGCCACCGGGCTTTTGAATGAGCGGTACAGTAGTGTACCACCCGTCCAGAGAGGGTTAATACCATAGACAACACTGCAACTTCTTTTGATTTTCATTGCAAGAGCATTAAATCATTTACAAATGAAAATATATAATCTTCTTTCTATATTTTACAAGATATGACAAACTTTACACATCATACTGTACACTGTTTAATACAAAACTGTATATTATGATTAACCACAAAAAGAATGCACTTTTACACTGTATTCACATATATATATTGACACAATTATAAGATGTAATGACATAAATCTATATCAACAAAGGAAAAATTCTGAGGTACACACTATGTGGGAAATAAACAACAGCATAGAGAAGTAATGCATATTTTCAATGGAATAACTTCCTTATGATAGTAAAATACTTTCCAACTAATTCAGGAGACAAAAAATAAAGCCAATTATACACAATTGAGTCTTTTAATTCATCACTCATAAAATACACTACACAGCATAGACAGAAGTAAATGTGTTTGCAGTTCCTGTATATATGTATGGAAGCACATATATATTTATTTTTCCTCAAGAAGTGAAAAGAAAGGAAAGAAAAGAGAGTGTGATAAACATTTACAGGCAAAGCATTTTCTTTTTAACCATAAATTGTATCAGGAGGAATAAACAGGTCTGGTTTCTGGATTGTGGGTCCCCAAAATTAATAAAAGAAAAAAAAAAGAAAAAGAAAAATGACAAGAAAAGAAACTAAGCAAATAATTAAGTTCCCTTTTATTATCTACACATCAATAAAGCAGAGTAAAGATCTTTACAATTTACTCTAAAATAAGGTATTGCATAAATCATCTAATATATGACTTGGGGACTCTCTTTTTGGTTTGTGATGAGCAAATCAAGTGTTACGAATGTTACAAGTGTCTTTTACCTTGTTTCATAACCTTAGAAATATTTTTAAAATTCATCTTCTGTATATCAGAGATTTTCCTCCTTAAACCATCAGTGTATCTATTTTCTTCAACCCTATTTTCTTTATTTCAAATTACTAAAAAATATCAGACGTTATTTTCATAATTCAGACTAAGAAACTGTCTGTAATGGAGAGCAAGAATGAAGACCTACAACATATCTGGGATTTAATTTGAAAAAAACTTGAAATTTAAACTACTTTCTCTGTCAATAGTTTGGGGGTGTCTGAACTCCCCATATGCCTAAAGCTGATGTTGCCGTGTGCCTGTATGGCTTTCCATCAATTTCTTGTTGGTGTTTGTTTCGCATGTGACGGTACACGTTTGAACTTATGGTAGTCCTATAATCACAATGGGGGCACTGATACGGCTTCTCCCCAGTATGAGTACGCAAGTGAAGGGTTAAGTTGTCCCGCCGTGAAAATCTCTTTGGACAGAAGACACACGAGTATGGCTTAAAGTCGTCACCAGCATTCGCCTGCCCTCCGCGACCCTAGAAGAAAGAGAGCAAAGGTTCACATACGATGGAGTCTTTCATTCGCGTGAGAATTTCGGAAATAAACATTTATTCTTTTTCATCGGCAACTAAATACAATTTCCCCTTAAACAGATTCATCATACGAAAATCACTGCTACTGTAATTGTTACAAGTTCCTTTACAGAATTTGGAAATACTAAGCGCAATTTCTAATCTCTCCCGTCCACAACACAGATCGTCAAACAAAAGAAAACTGGTGAAAGTTCTGTCTGACTGAATCTGAAAAGTATTTTTCATTTGGATTTTTCTACTGAGTATTTTTCTCCACCTACATTTTGGCAAGAATTGTTTGCTTCAGACACATAGTAATACTTTATTAAGACCTAATCATAGTACCTTCTGGATCTACAAAGAAGAAGGAAGAAAGAAAGATAAAAATTTGTTTCAACATCTGTACATCGTAAGTCTTTTCAATTGTTTTAAGCGCTATAAAAGAAAAACAAGAATCTGTTATATGAATTCTCCCTGCCAAGTCATTACTACCATTTTTTTCACAATTACCAGCTGAAGAGATTTATGAATTTATGAAAACTTTTCATTTTGGGGATTTTAACCTATTTCTTCCTATAAATAAACTAAATATCCAAATGACTTAAATTACCAAAAATAAATCAAATCTATTTTTGTTATACATAAATTGAACATTTTCATACACACTTCATGAAGAATTTTGCTCTCAAGGACTAAATTAAGAAATATCAAAAAGGCTTCACAATACCAGGAAGAGAGAGTAAGAGAGAAAGAGAGAGAGATATGCATGTGTGAATGTGTTTTAATCTACTTTTTTTTTTTTTTTTAAGATTTCTAGTACATTCTTGATTTCTCTATCTTATATCAAATAATGTTATATAAGTAAGTTAAAACCTGGATATATACATCTACATGAATTACTAGAGAACCCATAACAATAAAAGGAATATCTAGTAACAGGGTATGCCCCTAAAAATTACACGTGCAGATGAAGGATGATAATGGAGGCAATACAGCATGAGCAGATTAACAATAAGGTAAATAAAATGCATACACGCACATGCCCCCCTCCCCCTAACATTCACACAATCCATGTATACATCTGCCACATTCCCAACCACAGCAAAACCATAACTAAATGAAAAAGCTGAGTACTATATATTACAAAATTGATATTAATCCCTTTACAATGGATGTGACATTCATGTCATGGCTTGGTTGGTCTTCCTGCTGGTGACATGAAAGCCACATCATAGCTTTTCCCTTGGTCGTATGGCTGTTTGATCTGGACGGCACTCAGCATATGAATAGCCTGCGCATTTTGAAATGAACAAGTGAAGCCAATATAGCCCCTTTGTTAACTGGTTAAATATCTAAATAAGCAGGTTCAAGGTACCTTGGAAGAAAAGAAAAGAAAAGAAAAGAAAAGAAAAGAAAAGAAAAGTTTTGTTTCTACAATGGACATACATAGCAAACCATACAGTTTCATATACAAAATCTTGCTCATAAACAATCTAGGAGGAAATACTGATTATTGTTTACATGAAGATGATGAAAAGATGAATCTTTTGTTACTCAAACAATAAAACTGATACATTTCAAGTACTACAAAAGGGGTATATTTGCGTTTGCCCACTGGTGTTTAAGAAAAAGATGACACAAATGACTAAAACATCTCAGATATACAAAACTATAAATTGGAAAATCAAATCAACACAGACTATAGGAAAAGACTAATAGTTGGGTAATTATGTTTTTCACTAAAAAATGATTTATCTATAAAATTTGGCAACAGAATATCTGTCACCCATCAAACTTAGAGACATCAAAACTGATGCCTCCAAGTAATATATATATATATATATATATATATATATATATATATATATATATATATATATATATATATATAAAAGGTATATCTATTTTTGTACCTTGGTATTGAAGGGAAAAAAGTTTATGTACCAAACTTATGAAGTCATCAAAAATGGCTATTTAAAACATGGAAGGCTCATAACAAAACAAACTTCTTAAGTTAATACACATTATCAATCAAACAAAACTGGTTAATTCAGTTAATAAAAAACAAGTGCTTTTATATTTGCACACTGGTATTTAATGGAAAAAAATGTAAACTGTCTTTGCATGTGTCAAACAAAGGATGATTTTTGATGCTGCCAAATTAGTAATGACTTTAACAACCATTAAAGGATAACAAGAAAACTAAATGAGGAAAGAGTGACATTTAATTACTTCTTTTTTATACAATAATTCTCTTTATTAATCAAACAATATAACTGACATATGATCAAATACAATCTGTTCTAAATTGCATACTCCTCAGCTTTTTGAATGGTATATCATATTGCTACTCTGAAATAAGGGCTACAACTTGTTTTTATATAAACATTTATGTGTAGGTAGTATAGATAGTGAGAGGTTGATTACTTGTGTATGTGAGTATGAGGGCATGTACACAAAGTAAAAAGGGAAAAACCAGAAAACATATGAATATGCTGAAGGCCTTTTCACTATATTGCTTCTTCAGAGTCAGAGAATAAAAGTGATGGCGAGAAAAGAGTTTGGAAATGTGTCTGTGTCTGTATGTGTGTGTATTATTGTAATTGAGTGAATGAGTATATGTATATGTATGCACAAGTGTATGTATAAATTACAAAAACAATAATCTGGTCTCAGAAATGATAATTGCTTCTAAATGTAAGGCTGAACAGTATTTGCTAAATTCTAGGAGGAAACTACAGTACTTTTCACAAAGGCTTGACACCTAATTTTCTGTCTGTGACTCTCTGTCAGGCAAGTAAGCTCCTCCTGTCCACTGTGAGATTGAAGAAGCTCCCTTATTTTCTAATAAAGCTGAATGGCATTTCTTTATATGGACATTGAGATTTCCCTTCTGGGCAGATTTAAAGTTACAGTAAGGGCAGGTGAAGGGCTTCTCCCCTGTATGCTTTCTGTAATGCATTGTCAGTTTGGATTCACAGTGCGTTGTGTATTCACAATTGGGTTCAGGACATGCCCACTTGTTTTTTAACCACTGTTCACTGTCCGTCCCCGCACCAATCATTCCTGGCATCTGCACTCGGGTTACTAGGGAATGAGGGGGAAATCCAGGTGACCTCCGATGACCCCCAGGTGACATCTGTTGGACCCCAGGTGATCTCTGGTATCCTCCATGGCTGGTAGCTCCTTGTCCTGTCCCCTGGTGAAGGAACAACACAGTCCTCAGTGTGCAAGTTCTCACCGTGCCGTCTGAGGCATCTTTTTTCATGTTAAAACACATATTTGTCTTGAATTCTCCTCTTATATGCTACTTGTAAGAAAAGTATTTATTGCAGTAATTCCTTTTTTCTGTTAAAAACTGTTCCCAAAATATAAGTGTGAAACTATAAATATTTATCCAAACATATTCATGCAATGGCTGTATCTCTCAAGAGAAGCCAATAATCACAAACAGATATCATAAACAAATGTGTATATATATACAATAATGAATCATTATTATTTCAAACTGAATACTGAATATCCAAAGAGGACATGGACTCAAGCATAGGTAATAGGCAGCTTCAGGGATAGAGATTCTAATAAAGATTTTCAGTTTGATTGTGTTCCCATGTTATCTTGGAATGTAATGCCACGCATCTCTTTGAACAAGCGCTTATTTGTAAAATAATTTACTAGCAATGTTTAAATTTCTGTTCATAACTTCTTTATCAACTGCTGCAATTCCATTCCCTATGATTCCTGTCTACCCAACTTTAAACATGCATTCGTTTGGTATATTCAGCAGGCTTGTTTTTTCTTCTTGGTCCTCTTCCTCTTCCTCTTCTTTTTCATATGACCTGAGGTATTAGAATTTATGCTACTTACTTAACCTGATAACTATTACATAAATCATAAGATGGAGAGCATGTTGCTGTAAGGTACACCATTTGACAAGAGAGCTTTTTTTACTTGTATACAAAAGGGAAGCAAAAAGAAGATAATTCAAGCAATAGTATTGATAAAAATGTGTGGAAACAAAGAAGTAACCAGAGATATCTTACTGCTCCATGCAGTAAGACAAGCCTAAGTTAACATGTGTAATTTCCCAACTTTATACCAATTTTTACAATAGGGCCATTTACCAAAGTGCTGGGTCTGATGACAGTAAATATGCACAGCCTAAATATTTCATACCGTCATTAGACCTGTCAAAATAAATACTTCTACACATCTCTTAACACCATCTGATGATTCAATCAATAAATAAATCAAGAGGTTCCCAACCTAACTAGAAAAAAGCCATTCTTTTGAGGCCATCCCAAAGGTCTACTCCACCCATCTGGTTGTCTGTGGAAGAGACCTGATGGGTGGAATTATTCTCAAGGAGTCAAAACATGTGTGTTTAGTCTCAATTGGCAATCCCAGATTATGTGAGTAATAGAGCCTACAAATGTCTGATGGTGCAGATAGCGGTTGGACACGTGGTCCTGCCAACTGTACCCAGTGATCCAATGCAACAACCTATCACAAAAGGCATCAGGATATCACTTAGGGAAAAAAGATATAGCCCTGTAATATCAGGACCTTACAGACCTGTAGCTTGGTCCTTTTGCAAAGGAACTGTCCTCTCTATATACTACCAATAGAATTCACAGCCAGGATAAGTAAAACTCTGGATGACTTTGATGTGCATCCACAAGCACACACCAACTGAGCAGGTTCTTTGAGCAGGCCTCCAAAGTCCTAAAGCTTAACCCTCTCTGGACAGGTGGTACACCACGGGTACCGCGCATTCAAGGCCCGTTCAGAGGGTGTCGTCATATGGCGTCAATCATTTAATTGATTTAGGCCTATGCGTTCGAGAGCCCCGGCATTACAACATGCAAGGCTGGAATGCCCCCGGCATGAATGGGTTAATATTTGTCCAGGACAATGACCTTTATATTACCTAATATTGCCCTTCATAGACTTTAAATGACAGCTCTGCCTAATACCTAGTCCACATAAGGGTGAAAGAGCATTGTTGCAAGGGTATATCTCTGCCTCACTCCTGATTTCACAAGAAAGAAGGTAGAACTGCTTCCAACGCACTCTACAAAACTTATAGTGCCCGACTTCCATTCTCCTCCATATATAGAAAAGGGGTGCTTATTTGCCTAATGCTGCTCCTGACGTGAAGATAATAAGCACACAGAGCCTCCATGTGCGAGATCGATACCATGCTGCACCTCTCACAGCGCTTTTAACCAACCCAATTCTATGGGATCACAATTTTTTTTGACAAGTCAAGAAAATGTGTCTAAACAAATACAAGTGTAATGAGAATATACATACATAACTATGTGAAATGTGTATTTAACAGTCATGATAGGATGTTATCTGGCCGGAGCGAAATTCCCATGGTTTGATAGCACTTCATCCAACATGAATGGGTTAATGGTTCAATTTCCGTTAGGTCACCCCCCAAAATACATAGTAGACTGGTCGCGGTTTTAATAAAATATGTATGCAGTAGGATGGCGGGTTTACATTGTCTGGCACGGTGCCATAAGCGTCTACGACCAACTCTGCCTTGGCAGCAAATCATGCCATCCGCTGCTAATGGGTTAAGGAAATATCTATCAACAGAATAACCTTATTATAAACTTTCCACTTCATACTTCATTGTTTTCTCATTGACTGTCTAGAAATACATCACATTACAAATAAACATGAAAAAATTATACTCTTGAGTTTAACCCATTCACGCCGGGGCGGTTCCGGCTTTGCATGATCGCAATGCCGGGGTTTTCGAATGCATAAGCCTAACACCTTGAGATTCTTGGATGCACAAGCCGTGAGCCTGGGCTGCAAGCTCGCTCACCCCGAGCACTGGCCTTGCCCTGATATCTTGTCCCCAGCGTCTGACATAAAAACCACAGCACGTCAACCGGAGAGAATGGGTTAAAAACACATATATCATTCGCAACCATACCTTCATTCCTACTTCAAAATCTTTCATCTTTCATCAATGTGTTAGATTTGAACATGTCCAGATATTGTTATAACAGCATTCTTTTTTACTTACAATTTTAAAACCATTATAGAGACAAACAATATAAAATTGCTACAAGAGCAGCAATTCTTACAAGATTGTTAATATTTGTTTGCAAATAAATTTCTAAGCTAGAGGAAAGAAACTACAGGTTATATTTCATATCATTTATTATTTAGATAAGGAAGTACCTTATCAGTAGTAAAAATATGACACAGCCTCAAGTCAATGTAAAAAGAAAATGTTTGCATACACTATTATCAGTCAGATACCATAGTATCTATAAAGATGCATTTTGTATTTAATCATCTAGATGCTTCCCACATCAAAGAGCATGGACTAAAACGACTGCAACAATTGTTTATGAGCACAGCCCTTTTTCCTAGTGACTCTTGGCAGATAAAGCTATCGCATGTCCCAGTTGTACATTAACAAGTCAGGTTGCAAGAAAATCTTGCACATCAGGGTAAATGATTTAACCCATCCACGACGGGGGCATTCTAGCCTTGAATGTCACAATGCCGGGGCGTTCGAATTATTAGGCCTAAATCAATTGAATGGCTGGCACAATACTGTGCCGCCCGGCCACTGGGCTTTTGAATGCGCGGTACAGTACTGTACCACCCGTCCAGAGAGGGTTAAAGATAAATCCTGAAATTAACCCATTGCTTATAGGTGTTATTAAATACACAATGGCACTGATTGTGTCCAAAAGATGTATACATGAAGCAACATCTGAAACTGCACACTGTTGAAGCACACTCATGAAGTCTTGTGACTGTCATGGGGATAGTTTCAGAGGCACAGCCTTCTGGAGTCAGCCTTGATCCTGGTTTTGAGATGGATTTAAGGGCAAATATTCTTTTGGCATATCTGTGTTCCCAGGGGCGTTGTGAAGAAACTTTACTCATCCCTCTAATTTCTAGCCAGTGCCAGCGGCGTCAGAAATATCCCCTCTTGACGGCTAGTTAGCTCGCTCAGCCCTCCACCCACAGTGGGTTAATAAATAACAGATTTTTTATAAACTTGAGAAAATTGAGAAAGTGGTGCAGGATCCTTATAACCATTGTATTCTTACAGCTTTGAAAAATTCCTGTTATTACACTATATGCTATGTACTCTGCAAACTATGTAACCTTGTGAATGTGTAACTGGGTACTTGTGAACTGTGAGCACTTAGAAGAAAATATACTATCACAACATTAAATCATTTATAAAATGAATGTTGGACCATTATATAATTAAATAGAATATAAATCACAATGCAAATTACACCCTGACTTTGGAAGGATTTTTTTTTCTTTTTTTAAGAAAACCCTAAATGCTAATTCCCATGTCTCTCTTCAACTGACTGATTCCAATCTGTTGGTTTACACACATTACACTGGTTTCTATTTGCGCACACACACACACACACACACACACACACACACACACACACACACACACACACACACACACACACGCACGCACGCACGCACGCACACACACACGCACACACACACACACACACACACACACACACACACACACACACACACACACACACACACACACACACACACACACACACACACACACACACACACACACACACACACACACACACACACACACACACGCACGCACACGCACACACACACACACACACACACACACACACACACACACACACACACACACACGCACACGCACGCACGCACACGCACACACACGCACACACACACACACGCACACACACACACACACACACACACGCACACACACACGCACACGCACACGCACACACACGCATGCACACACACAAATGCAAATTACACCCTGACTTTGGAAGGATTTTTTTTTCTTTTTTTAAGAAAACCCTAAATGCTAATTCCCATGTCTCTCTTCAACTGACTGATTCCAATCTGTTGGTTTACACACATTACACTGGTTTCTATTTGCAAACACACACACACACACACACGCACGCACGCACACACACATAGACATTTGCATTTTGCATTGTATTAGATATATATTTCTTAACTCCTAACATGGAATCAACTCATATGATCAAAATGTTAATTATCCACTGGATAAAGACCTTCTAGGTATATTCATACAGGAGAAACCACAAATACAAATCCATAAATAATAATAAAAAGTAATAACATAGTCAATAAAATAATAATATCAATATCAATAATCACAATAATCATATGATAATATTGATAAAGATAAGGATAATAATGATGATGTAGTGGTAATAATAATCATAACAATAATAATAATAACCATGACAATAATAATATTAGAAAAAAAAAAAAAAAAAAAAAAAAAAAAGGG
>BOPN01001731.1:166670-168397 GCA_017312705.2 Penaeus japonicus | reverse complement strand
TATATATATATATATGTATGTGTGTGTGTGTATTACAGATATTTGTATAATTTCTTGTGCATAATAATGCAGCATACTTCTGCAGAACTTGTGGTCAATTGGGAAAGTGCTAGCATTGTTTGTTCCTGGTATTGTTTCCTTAAGAGAGGAATATAAAAAGAAAACATTCTATTACAATGAATATTTAATACTAACTATAAGACCATATACATCATATGGTACCAAGTGCTGTATTTTCTAACAATACTCGTAGGCTAAGAAAAAATAAATAATATCAAATTATTTACAAACAATTTTTACATGAAAAGCAATCAGTAATCACTATCAGTAATCAGTCTTCAAAGTAATATCATTCATACAAAATGCATTCATCTTTTAGATAGCCAACTGTCATTTGGTCTCAAAACATTTTTTTAACCAAAGAAGTATCAGGGTGAAGCAAATAAAAACTATGTAAATATGCTTAATTATCTGAATAAATTGACACACACAACTCTATTCTTCCAAACCAAGAATAGCCTGGAAAGCATTTACATAGAACAGCACTATTTATTACTGGGCTAAATCTGCTTTTTAATACAGATACAAGAAAATGACAATTATAGTACTTTTTCAAAGTAAATAATTTATGGACTGTTATATGACACTAGAGAAATCTTTGTTGATATCAGAGTTTCTAGACAATAAAACAGCAAACTACTTATTTCTTCTGCATTTCCTTTGCTAGATAGTGCATCAATTAATTTCCATATTTAATGCACCATGTAATAAAACTGTGTAATTCTCAAAAAAAGGAGAATTATCACCAAATCACAATATTCCATCATGCTTTCTTATACTAAAATATTTTCTAAAGGTTAAAATTTATATAAAACCACAAGTACAACCACACCACAACACCTGAGGTGGGATAACCTAGATAAAAAAAAAAAAAGTGTGGATGTCTTGCATCAAAATAGTGAAGTCACACCTATGAACCATATCATTAACCCTTTTGAGACGAGCCACAAGATGTTCAGCCTGGGCTGGGCATCTTTAAATGTGTCTTCTAATATTTTCTAGATTTATGTTATGAAATATACATGGCATATTAGCAAAGTGATACTAATCAGCATTTGGTATAACAGGTCATTATAAATGAAGGAATAAATAGTTGATAATTTCAACAAAAGGAAAAACGCAGAATGAAATTGATCCGATCACGTGAAAATGCCCGTCGCAGAAGGGTCAACAAGTAAGCAGAGGTCTTATTATAGGTTTCTTTAAGTCAATGTCAGCAAATGCTCTAAAAATCATTTTCCACAACCATATTTTACATGTATACTGTTCATGATAGCTAATGTAAAATTTTGCATGATTATCACATTACCAATATTCAATAATGGTACCTTGCTGGTGAAGAATTTAGAAAACCCTATATCCATGTAATGTTTCAAACAATAAAAAATAGAGTATCATGAAAGTGATAAGTGTTTTCTGGTTTATACTGGTTACAGGACTCAAAAATACTATCACAATATATTCTTTGGTTCACACTAATATGCACACATGTTAATGACAGCAAATTAATTACTGACCCTTCAGGAAATATTGACTCTTGTAATAGAAAAATAAATAAATAAAAATAATGCAAACAGATGATGAACATAGGTGATAAATAGCATAAATCAGAACAATGATCACACGTATCAACTACTTCCTCAAACTGACATATGCAACCTTACAAC
>BOPN01001731.1:154170-164170 GCA_017312705.2 Penaeus japonicus | reverse complement strand
GAGAGAGAGAGAGAGAGAGAGAGAGAGAGAGAGAGAGGCAGAGAGAGAGACAGAGAGAGAGAGAGAGAGAGAGAGAGAGAGAGAGAGAGAGAGAGAGAGAGAGAGAGAGAGAGAGAGAGAGAGAGAGAGAGAGAGAGAGAGAGAGAGAGAGAGAGATACACACACACGTTTTATTTTCTTTAGTTACCTGTCAATGTAAACATCTTTTTTCTTGATAAGGTTTGATATTAAAAACCTTATCACTCACCTGGGAAAAAGATTCCTATGGCTTCTCGTAATTTCTCATAGTTCCGCGTCCAGTCATGATGTTCAACAAATCCTCGTGTGGATATTGTCTTGACCCATTGAGGATTATGATTGACCAGTTCTCCTTGAGCAGTTGTCCACTCTTTGCCAAGTCCCCCAACAATAAGAGTATCATCCTTCACTGTAGCCCATTCACTTTTGAATCCTGTAATTTCAATGTATAATTTTCTCTTTTTCTTTCTTATTTTGATATATCTTATGTTTCTGTTTACATATGCTGATGAAATCCATGATGACTGCATTCACAGATGTGATTTTAGGAAATCCAATATTGAAAGTAACATGCATATTTGAATATGACATACAGGAACTTAAAAGTAAACAAATAAATAAAAAGACATGTTTAAGACCTAGAACTTTCATTTTCAGCAAAACATTATTATTATTTTTGTTACAAACAAGAATATAAAGATAATTACCTTTTGTATTTCTGCCATTGCCATCTGTTAGAACAACCCAAGGGATGACTTTTTTCTCATGAAGATCAACTTCATAAATAATGCCAGTGCGATCATCCACTGCATATAGTTTACCATTGAAAACAATAAGCTCCGACAGTTCCATTCCTCTGCCTCCATAAGCCATATTGGACTTGAGGGAAATGAGTTCCTTGTCCCATTCAACACTAACTTCTTCACTCTCTACATTAACTGTAAGATGACCCTGAAAGAGATTTGGGGCAAAAAGTATAACATTTAATCTATGAATTAATAAACTGAATTTGAAAGTTTTGACAAAATTATACAATCAAAAATGGATCACTGATAAGGCATAACACTAAACATAATGAAAAGTCACCTTCTTCAAGTAGCTGATCCATGTATTTTTCTCAGTTGGATGTTTCGAGTCTGTGTCTAGGTCTGTTACTATTGCTATTCTATACTTAATATAACCTCTGTCACTGTAGACTGGCTGTGTTAAGGGATATGTACTGCAAAATAATAGTAAAAGAATATAAATGTACAAAACCATGGTGGAAATATATTAACATATACATTTAATATACAAAAGGTAATATATGCTTCACCACAACTACATTAATTTAATAAATGTACAAATGCAAAAGTATATATATCTACCTGTTGTAGAAGGTGAACCAGTTACGTTGATGATGGTGTCCATGACCATGCTCCTCACCATGACCCCATATATCATTGGTGAGATTACTGGTACCAACTCGGGAAGAAGGCATGATCATGAACAGCACCAACAGAGACACCAGTCCAACAGCAGCTACCAGAGTTACAAACTTTGTCTGCAAAATATAGTGATCTCATTTTACTGGGATTTATTTCAAATTTAAAAATATTTTTGATATGTAGTCACTGAATATATATGATATGTGAACATAATATAACTAGACAATAATACTGCTGTTCATTAAGAGAAAAAATACTTTGTGTTATGATCTACACTTCCTACTACTGAATTGGTTGATGATCAATCATATCAAGTTATTTAATAACAACACTTATGCTCAAATAATAGTCATTATCAGTAATATTAAATATATCTATGAAACTCAATTTCAAACACAATGATATACTGCTTACCTGCACATGAAGAGTTGAATTTCCAACTCTATATGAGAGAGGTGTTCTGCTAAACACCGCCTGCCTCATATCTAATACCATATTGCTATTATCAATCATATCCTTTGGAGGATTGATGGAAGACATGAAGACAAACCATGCAAGATCTCAGGTGAGCTGGATTCTTTACAACTCTTCTGGAAGGAAGAACAAAAGGGAGTGAGACAGAAAGCAATATGAATTTTTGTGTCAGAATCATAAATTTCAATATATCTGATATAATGATGTTCCTATGACAATTGGGAAACACTATTGGCACCAAAAAAGGGGAGGAAATGAAACTTGTAATTTCTTTATTCATTAGTAAAACAGAGAAAAAAATTATTGTAGTGAGAAAGTGCAAAATTTCAACTTCTTAACCCTCTTTCGACGGGTGGTACCTGTACACCACGGGTACCGCGCATTCAAGGCCCGTTCGCAGGGTGCCGTCACACGGCGTCAATCATTTAATTGATTTAGGCCTATGCATTCGAGAGCCCCGGCATTGCAACTTGCAAGGCTGGAATGCCCCCAACATGAATGGGTTAAGGAATTTATATCACTACATTGGATAAGAATGAAAAAAATTGCTAGAAAAAATAATAATAGCAAAGTACAAATAATCCCCCAACCAGATTTAATACAAAAGACATATATGTATGTATGTATGTATGTATGTATGTATGTATGTATGTATGTATGTATGTATGTATGTATGTATGTATGTATGTGTGTGTGTGTGTGCATGTGTGTGTGTGTGTGTGTGTGTGTGTGTGTGTGTGTGTGTGTGTGTGTGTGTGTGTGTGTGTGTGTGTGTGTGTGTGTGTGTGTGTGCATGCGTGCGTGTATAAATAAGAATAATCCACTTCTTATAGAAATAACTATATGAAAGAATCAGAGATAAAATCATACTTAATCATTTCTTTTAACTACAGCTTGTCTGTAAGACATACCTGCAATCAGCAACTAATCATACACAAATGTAATAAATATCTTTTGAAATTATATAATTCCTTGCAAATGCTCATAATCTGTGTCATATGAAGTGTTTCCATACCAAGTCCATGCTAACCCTTTGACATTAATGGGTTTCTAAGTTGTTGTGGTACTCATAGTTGCAACTTTACATGGAAAGGGGGGAGCACCCAACATGGGTTCTTGGATCAAAATGTTTGAAACTAACATACTTCATGGTTTATTTCCAAGTAATTTCCTTTAAGTGGTATGCAATTCCTTAAATGAAGCGACATTTATGGTGTAGCATTTAAGACTGTTTGCTAACAGTAATTTCAATATGGCATAATACATCAGCTTGCTCTAATCAGTTTATTGTTTATGATGACATGATTCCTGCAACAAATGTGCGTGCTCACTTCGACAGTCGTATTAATACTGATTCAACATTGATTGTATTACTACATTCACTTGGGACTGCAAAGTTTTAAAAAGGTTCAGTTTTGTTTATATTAGTAAATTTCACGTAATTTGTTACAAGCTTCATCAGAGAGGGGCATCATCTAAAGTTCCCTAGCATTAATTGTTATTGTTAATTGTTTATTACTTATTGTTTTTCAGCTGAATGTGTGAATCACTAAATGTAAACAAAACTGCACTTTCTCAAAAGGCAGCCCACATCAAATCTGGAATGTACTGGATGCAAAATGATGCTAGTTATATGGTGTTACTGGCATAAACTGGACTTGCTGTGCATATGTTTAGCAAAAATTAAAGTACAATAGATTGTATTTCCTGTTATATTTAAAATATATTGTTCATACATACAAAACTGGTATAATTTGTCAGGAGATAGTAAATTTCAGTTATGGACAGCTCATTATGACAAATGTAGATAGAGGTTTAAATGAGACTGAATAACTTTCCTTGGCAAATGATGCAATCAACGCATTTTGATTACATATTCATCAGAATCACCAAAGTTTAATTTTATCAATGTTGTAATATATAAAAAATTCATGGTTACATTCTCCATGGAATACAAATTTGAAAATTACAAATATCTGTTACTGTCTACAATCTCAGTATGTCTTGCCCTGATAGTTCTATAAAGATGTTATTCCTTCAAGTACCATCCTGCACACAGGAAGTAAACCTATATTGATATTATGATTGCAAGTGATAGCTGTTGTGCCTTAAATGTTGGCAGCATTACAGTCTACTCACGCAAAACAGAACCCAGGCATTACAGACATATCTATTGTCCATTAATCCTCCCTTAATCCTCCCCCAGCCCCCCTACATCCCAGATAATATGAACAAAAGCATCCTATTTGCCTGTCCTCACTGCATCAAGTGGTGGAGGTTGGAAATGATAGCCTGGTCTATGGAAATAATAGAAGGGAGAGAGAATGAATCTTCAGAGAAAAAAGAGCACTTTAGTTGGCAAAAAAGAGGAGGACCTTATCAGACATGGCAGTTCCTCAGCTGTGTGTGTACTTACAAATAATTTTTTTTAGCCATTAAGAATGTTGCCTTTTGTGCTCAAGATTTATTGTTGTAATTATCATTATTTCAAATTATTTAGTCCTTATTGGAATTTCTACTATTTCAAATTGGTTATCATCATAATTTAGTGGGAGTTTTACCTTACTACTTAACTTTACTTCACAGCACCAGCTCTAACCCACACCACCTTTCTCCTCACATTCATCCTTATTTCCCCTCCTTATCTTTCTTCTGGGCTTAGCAAGCAGTTTGCCTATTACTTTTTGGGGCAGGATTTTTGTTATACCTTAGTAGATGTAGAGAAATACATTCTGCACATCAATAACCATTTTTTAACCCCTTTCCACAATTGATTTTCAATTCTCCATTTCCCGTTTTTGGTTTAAGTTGCCCTTTTATTAGTCAACAAATTCACATGAACTGTATCTAACCTTTCCCAAATGTAATTTCCTGAAAACAAATATATTCTCAAAGCAAATTTTTGAACTGGATGCAAATCCTGAAAAACTATGAACATTTTCCGACAAATCATAAATATATTGGTTACATATTTTGTTTTTCTTTTGATGATATTGCTTGCACATTAAGACAATAGTGATTATGGTTTCCTAAATAAGGATAATGGAAAGAAAAAGAAAAAAAATAAGTTTACTTTCAATATCTTTATATACTGTACAGATACTTAACAAGTGTCAGAAAAAAAATAAAAAAAAGTCTGTCCCAACATTTCATATACAAGACCAACATTCACTTAGGAACTGTTTGTATAAAATGCTCTTTATTCATTTCTGCATGTTTGGAAAAGCTGGGGGCACGGAGAGAGGAAGAGGAGAGGTGGAGAGGGGGGGGAGGGAGGGAGAAAGAGAGAAAATGAGAGAGAGAGAGAGAGAGAGAGAGAGAGAGAGAGAGAGAGAGAGAGAGAGAGAGAGAGAGAGAGAGAGAGAGAGAGAGAGAGAGAGAGAGAGAGAGAGAGAGAGATTAAATTTATGATTAGTAAACAGCAGGTTATAAAAATACTGTGAGCTGAAAAAAAGAAAAAAAGAGAGAGAAAAGGGCATGAGAAACAGAAAGAGATAATTATTTTAATGGAAAGGCAACTATGCAGAATGAAGTCAACATTCAAATCAAAATCCCAAGTGGCTGAATGTCAAAATACTATGATAAATATCTAAAGGTGCATTTGTTCCACAGAGCAAAATCTAATGATCCCCAGCATCTGAATGGCTGGCTCAGGTACCTGACCCAACACCCATCAGCAGATTAGATCAGAAAGTCTAGTGTTCTATGAAAACAGGAAAATGCACAATAACAATACGGTTAAGCCAACTTTCACATTTGCTCAAATATTTGGTGGTGGGCATTGCGGACATGCCTCCTCATGGTGGACTTCTGAGTGAAGGCGGACCCACACACTGGGCACTGATACGGTCTCTCCCCTGTGTGGGTGTACATGTGGTCTTTAAGGTGATGCTTCTTGCCAAACACACGGCCACAGACACAGCAGGGAAACCGCGCGGAGGGTGGCAGGGAAAGGAGTCCGGAGCCCGAGCCCTACAAGAGAAACAACGGCCACGTTCATAAGAAGTGACAGGACTAGCGATCGTGAGCCCCTGCTGGTACCACAGTAAGGACTGAGTCAAGGGTCTAAGCTATGAACATACAGAATACTTCACTGAATCATTTACTAGGCTCAGTAATCGATAATCTTGTCACTCTGAGAAAACTGGGAGTAGACTCTTCTAGAAGGCTTTTTTTTTTTTTTTTTTTTCTATCTTTACAGATTTTAACAACTGGAAGATCAAATATCAGCTACACTGATATATACTATGACTATCAAATAATTCATAACTATTCAAAAGATAAAAAACCTTTAAGAGTCTACACCTACTATGATTATGAACATGACCTTGATCTATACCTTCTACTAACCCTTCAAAAAGTTGATCTTTTCATGATTAAAAAAAAAAGTGTTTTATCCCACAAAATATCTCAGCTTCCCTCTTTTGCTTCCTCTTTTTGTTTCTCTTTCTCTCCTCTTATTCACCCCCTCTTTACTATTTTGTTTTTCTTTTACAAATAATTTTTTTTTTCATTACTAGTCTTCTTTTTTCAAGATTATACTATTATAAAGCTGTTTTTATTCATGATTAACACAGTAATATAGTTAACTTAATAGTAAATAAGAAACAAAATAATAGCAACAATAAAAATGTTAATAATAATAATCAGATTTCATCTCCCTTTAAATGCACATACAATATGCTTTAACAGTAACTTTAATATGGACATAAATAAAAATGATTCAACATGTGGCATGGTTGCCACTCAACACTAACATCAGATTCAGAACATCTGCTTTTCAAAACCAAAATGATTTTCAACACTATCTCAATACTTGTGTGATTAGAAAAGATATCACCATGTCAGAATAAAACCTTCAAGGGTTAAAGAATGTCATCTAACTTAAACATCACCTCACCTCAACTCTGCTACAGACATTGCCTCTATATAAACACATACAAACACTGACTAGACAAACGACCAGAACTCCAACACTATCATGAACATCTTTGAGGAATGCACAGACTGGACGCATGACAAATACCACCGCAATTACTTTCCCTCAATCCTGTTTATGTGGTTCACTACCTGCACAGTGCAAGCTACGCATAAAGGGAGAGCTTGGGGTCCTCAGTAAAAGTAGCAGATAGAGTAAAATAAGTATCTGTGGTTCATGCAATAATGAACCTGCATAACAAGACCAATGTTCTTTAAATATTCTAGATTTTACAACATGAACCCAAACTACATAGTCACATAATACAAAGGTTAGATATCCAAATTTTGAAAAATTATCAATGCTTCATACTATTCTGCTACTATCTCCCCCTTCTTCTATATAAAATGTATACAAATAATACAAACAAAGGCCTAAAAAGAAATATTGATAACATTACATGTTCTATCAATCAACATTATGTTAGGAATATGGTCTCTTGGTAGTCATTTGTGATGAGATCTATTAGTATAATTCCAAAAAAATGTCTTTTCCACTACACTGTCAACTGTTTACATACATACAAACAAACACACAATGTCATTCTCACAAGCACATGATATGCATGTGCACATACATACACACAATAATAATCCATTTTATACTGCTTATGATAACCATGATGTGTGATAAATGAATATTAAATATGCTTCCAGGCCAAACAGGATACATTTCCTTCCAAAAATTAATTGTCAAAGAAAGAGACAATAACTGCTACCAACTAATATAGATATCATAACAAATGACGCTCTATGAAGGCAAGAATTCATCATGTAAACCAGGTTGTCTAGAACAATCCACAACAATACTCAGATATTTCAAATAAATATTTGTAAAGCCATAAGCGTAAAAAATGTCACAGAAGATATCAGTAATTGTAATGCAAGTTTGAGACTTGTAGATGATAGTACAACTACATCAGAATGTATATAATACATTAAAACTTAAAAAAAAAATGTTTCACTGATAACTGGTGTACTTAGTTCCAACACTTTCCTTTATGGTATAGTGGTTGCATTTCATCAAGTCCCCAATAGCATACATAATCCTTTTCATATAAATTCCCATTGTCATGGTTCAAAACTATAAACTTACAGGAAGACAACACTGAATGTACTAAATAAACAAGATATGCTACAGGGATTTCTGACGGGCACTACAATAAGGCAGTAAGAAGAGCCATACATCTATCACACAAACATCTCACACCAGATAAATAGTTTCAAATAAAAGAGCAGTCCTATGTAAACATCTTAGTTCAAAATAAAGATTATAAATGAATACTTAAAATGTATGTTTATTTCTATATGAAAAATCACTGCAGCTACAATATGCAAAAGAAAAATTTTCAAGTCTTTCAGTTAACAATAATTTTTCAGTATATTATTAATCATTGTTATAATGAAAATAAAATAGAAATATACAATAACATCCAAATTCTTTTATACTATACAAGCAATGCATGTCTTACCGGGAACTAAATCCAAGAATAAAAACTTCAATGTACATTACAGTTTATCACACATTCTCATGCTGAATCTTCTAGGAACTTCTGTCTGTACACAATGAAAGGGATAAGTTCAAGCCATTAACCAAACCACTCAAAGGTAGCCACCTAAACTAACCTAAATGGTTGAAACGTCAAGATATTTCAAAATAACGCGTAAGCCTAATGCCTTGGGATTTTCATCCGCACTGGCTGCGGCCAAATACTATACGCCCAATCACCCAAAGCACTGGCCAGGAGGATAGCCATGACAAAATATCTCATCCCCAGTGGCTGACGCTGTTACCACTCAACATGATATCTTGTCACCCGTCGTTAACGGGTTAATAATATCTATAATGGATTATATGATTCTTTGTGCATAAAATGCAGAAAAATTTTGGCTAAATTTTATATTCTTTGATACAAAGCCTGGAAATAATGGAAACCAACGTCCAGTCAATTCCCTAACAGCAATATTATGAGTCTGATATAATCTACACTGCACCAAACATAGTCAACTTTGAATTTCTTGCTTTTGCTCATTTTCAGTTTCATAAACAATATACATTCATAAAAAAATAAATCCAGGCATTCCCTAAATCATTCACTACTTCATGCTTCTCTAGAATTTTTACTACTTGTCTGAATTAGTCTAACCATTTGTTAAACTCATCTCATAAAAATGATATTATATTCAAGAGGATTATATTCAACTAAAATAAGGTCTTGTTATTTGTTAATCTTTTGATGTTATTTGATTTTAACAAAAATCCAAAGTTACTTCTCAATCCAAATCTACTTATATATGTGAATCGATTTTTTCTTCATCTAATTTCTTTACTGTTATTCAATAACACTAAATAATAGGTGAAAAATCCTTTATATTCATAAACTAAGTCTGCTTTCAAATGATTAATCTTACCATAATTCTCCAACTCTGTTAAGCCAGAGTATATATTTCATAGTTCTTTCTGCAAACTGGTTAGTGATATGCCACTAAATCATATAATATACTGCTAAACCTCTTCAGTACCAAATTGGCTACACTTAGTCTCTACAATGGCTAAGACATGCAATTCAATAACATCTTGGCCTCCTTTATACTTCAGCTTCTGCCTGGATGTCAATGTACGGAATAAGACATAATCTTAATCAATCTACACAGTCAAACACACACATGCTCACTCATGTACAGTTCTTATGCTATTTCCATAATACAAAAGCTTTCACAGTAGAAAACTTGCTTCTTCATAAGGTTGGAAAAATAAAAAGAGAAGGTAAAAGTTCTCACACCCTATTGTCAATAGATCTTTAAAAAGTCAATGAACTGCAGCTCTCCTATGGATAAAGGAAATTTCAAGGGGAAAATTCCAAAACAAGAGTAACAGAAATTGAAGACATGATGAATGCAAAGCATGTACCTGGATGGATACCATACATAACCTCTAATACTTTAATATCTGTAACTAAATCTTGATAACAAAGCCCATGTACATCACCCACTACTAAGACCGCAATGTGATTTCACAGCATAAGATGTTTGTCAATGTTCTTGTCTTCCGTGAATGAAATTTTTAAGAAATATCCCTGTTGCATATCTTCCCTACTGAAACT
>BOPN01001731.1:146670-149170 GCA_017312705.2 Penaeus japonicus | reverse complement strand
AAAGAAAAGAAAAAGAACAGGAAAAGAAAGAGAACATGAATAAGAAAAATGTATTTAGTAAATCTTTGGCTTTCAAAGCTGGATTTTTTTCTCCTAATTATACTAGTTGTGTTCTATCCAATTCCACTTGAAACTTGCAATAACCTGTAATTATAACCTACAATTGTTAGTACAGCAAAATAACAGTAGTGTTGCACAGTTGCCAAACCTTATGCACTTCATACTCCTGAATAGGCTAATATACCTCCCCTAAATGAGCTTAGACTCTGTTCCTGAGGATAATTTGTCAATAAGCTCTACTGGCTTGTTAGATCATATGTAGTGGAGGTTTGTTGGCCTTTGTTGGAGTGCTGAGATGTGAGGAAGCAGTGTTAATCGGCTAGAGGCCAGTACTGTACAAATGGGTGTCTACTATACATTTACAGTAAAAGAAAACAGCTAAATCATAAATTCTAGGAGTTATTTTAGCTGCTATTGGTAATTCTTATACAGATTCATATAATATGTATCATGTGATTCATGTTTTCATGGTCTTGTTGCCAAATTGGTCTTTTTTCTTTAAACCTTAGCCATATCCTAATAATTTGTGTTCATTATTCAATAAAAATATATGTATATACTTATAGTTAAGTCAGCCCTCTCCATCCCATGTTCTTTCATTAAAATTCTTGTAGTTTCCCTTAAAAAACTAGACTGCATTTTTAAACAAACTATGACTTCCTCAGGTACTGAAAACTGGATGGATTGCATCCTCCTTACTTATTTGGTCTCTTATAATAATACTTATAACTAATGAGTAAAGAATGAAGAGTTGTCTAGCTGTATTTATTTGTTACTTTCAACATTTTACCATATTCAGATACTTATATCTAATATTTATCAACAAATAGTACTAACGATAATTGTAACAAGATTTATTTTGTCCCTTGCATGAAATAAGGGATATACAAGGCTTGTCACTGGGTGTGGTTGGCACATCAATGACATTAGAATAGTATTAACTAATCATGCAATGTATATACGTATAAAACAAACTACAAGACCTTGATCTATATCCTGCATAGCATCGAGATACTAACAAATATTTAATTCACAAAGAACTTAAAATGCGCTTTCTTTGAGGGTCTTCGGACTCGCAATCGATGTCCTTACAATAATAATCAGTAACGTCCATTTAGGTGTTGGAACTTTGCAATGATTTATGTACCAAAACAATCCTGGATTTTGCTATATATGCCTTGCTCTCTAGAAAAAAACACTAGATCGTCCAAAAGGCTGGCATGTTCAAACAGGAATGCTCCGATATCTGGGTAATTTCCCCACCAAAAAATAATTAACGTCTCGGACAAGCATCCTACAATGACGTTAGAATTCGGCCATTGGAAACGCAGATCACAAAAGCCTCTACAGTTTTTATTTCCATTGTACTCCACGTTTCTAATGATAAATGATTATCCTCAGAGGTCTGTCAGGCCTGTCATAACTTTTTGACCTCCTGTTACTTTTAAGGAGAAGTCTAGGGTCCTTACTTGACACATTTTATACAGTAAAAGACGCACAACAACGCCGCAAGAAAAACCGACGCGCAACAATCCTCCGGGAATTTCCTTGCCGAATACGAGGGTAAATATTTTTTTGAGGTTGTTTTTGATACATTTCCGAACGTGTACGAGTGAAATATGTATGCTGTCTTTTATAGTGGTGGATATTAAGTGTTGTGTTATTGCGTTTGTTGTGATTGGTTGTTTAGAGGTATTCGACCGCTTGTTTTCTTTGTCGTGTTTTATCTTTTTGATAATTTTATTTTTTTAGGAAATCATTGCACTTACATTTACTGAAACTTTGTTCATACCATCTGATAAGAAGTAAAATAATAAAAGTAGTAAAAGAGTTATCAATCGTCTAATTTTATTTAGGATCGTAGCCCCTCCCGCCTTTTCGAATATGGTGCATTTTCTTTCTTAATATCAGGTTTATATAAAACATGCACAATGTACAATGGCATCAGATATATATAATGCAGTCTTATATGCTCAACAGGAAAATGTTTCAACTGTATAACAACAACTTGCCACGGAATTGAGACTTACCCATGAAACCTGTGACAAAATCAGATCGTTAGACATTTCGGTCTCCTTCCGATTCTGGGAAAATACACATGACAAAATTGTGTATGTTGACATAGATATATGAATGAGTAACCCCAGAATAAAGGAAATGGTGTCATGGGAATTGTCCAAATGCTCTTAAGCTTATGGAGTTTTAGAGGAATCATGCCTGTTTTTTTCATAACATTAAAAGCAGCCAATTTATATTCGCTTTGTAACAGTCAGACAGAGATCAAGATCTTGTTTAAGAGAGCGTGTACATATATGCAGTAGGCACACACACACACACACGCACACACGCACATGCACACGCACACACACACACACACACACACACACACACACACACACACACACACACATATATATATATATATATATATATATATATA
>BOPN01001731.1:136670-141670 GCA_017312705.2 Penaeus japonicus | reverse complement strand
ATCAAAGTATATAATTGCAGTCAATTTTTAAAGATGATTAGCTCACATTTTCGAAGTCTGTGGAGACTAGCCATAAAGAATATGAGCTCTGGAAGGAATGAAACTGTCGAATAACTCAAAAGGTCACGAGGTTTTTTGTAACGATTTATTTAATGATACTAATGTTTACACACAACACACACGCACACGCAAATGCAAACGCACACGCACACGCAAATGCAAACGCACACGCACACGCACAGACACACACACGCACAGACACACACACGCACAGACACACACACGCACAGACACACACACGCACAGACACACACACACACAGAGTCTATATCTCCCTTCCTTCCTCCCGCCCTCCTTCCACTTTCCTCTGTCTCCCTCTTTCTCCCTCTCTCTCTCTTTCCCTCCCTCTTCTTCCCCCTTTCTCTCTCTCTCTCTCTCTCTCTCTCTCTCTCTCTCTCTCTCTCTCTCTCTCTCTCTCTCTCTCTCTGTCTTTCTCTCTGTATGTCTCTCTTTCTCTTTGTCTCTCTCTCTCTCTCTTTCTCCCTGTTCCTCTGTCTCTCTCCATTTCTCTATCTCTGTCTCTCTGTCTCTCTATCTCTCTGTCTGTCTGTTTCTCTCTCTGTCTGTCTGTCTCTCTCTCTGTCTGTCTCTCTCTCTCTCTCTCTCTCTCTCTCTCTCTCTCTCTCTCTCTCTCTCTCTCTCTCTCTCTCTCTCTCTCTCTCTCTCTCTCTCTCTCTGTAAAGGGGAAGGGAGGGGAAGAGGGAAAAGGAGGAGAAGGGAGGAGAAAAACAAGAAGAGAGAGAAGATGGGGGATGGAAGAAAAGAAGGGAAGGGAGGGAGAGAGGGGAAGAGCAAGGGGTAGGAGGGAGACCAGGGAAGAGGGGAAAGAGAAAAGGAAACAGAGGATATTAGAGAACGAAGAGATTGAAGGAAGGAGAAAAGGGAAGAGGGGAAGGGAGAGAGGCGTAAAAGAGGGAAGAGCAAGGAGGGAGGGAAAGGGAGAGAAGTGGAGAGAAAGAGGGAGTGAGATGTAGAGAGTGAAAAGGAAAAGATGAAGGTGGGGAGGGGAGAGAGATAAGATAACAAGGGGAGAGGAGAATGTGAGGGAAAGGGAAGGGTTAGGAGTTTGAGGGGAAGGAGAGAATGAGGAAAGGGGTCAAGGCCGAGCGAAAGGAGAAGGAGGAGGAGGAGGAGGGACAAATGAACAAGGAAAAGAAATACATACACATGCACAAACACGCATACAGCACACACACACACACACACTCAGACAAACGCACGAACACACACACACTCAAACACACACATACACACACACAAACACACATCACACACACACACACACACGGACACGCACACAAACACACGAACACACACAGACAAACACACACGAACACACACACAAACACACACGCACACACAGACAAACACACACATACACACACACACGAACACGCACACAAACACGCACTCAGACACACACACGTGCAAACACACAAGCTCACGAAAAAGTTTGTGTTCTGTCATAATAAAATCGTTTGCAATTGATTTACAGAGCGGTTAGATTCAAGATAACAAATCAGTATATCTTGAATTGCAATGAACAGCTCACTTGTTTCCGGGGGAGCTCTCTAAGTGATCTCAGAGGATAATAGTTGCGTTGTGGCAATGCAGATCCGAAAGATGGATTGATGTTTATGTGAAATGTTAAGAAAAGGTGTTATGCTGATATGTAGTGTTTTAGATGAAATCTTGCATTAATATTTTTGTTAGAAGTATATAAACATACATTAACACACACGCATATATACATATGTATATATATGTATATATATATATATATATATATGTATATATATGTATTTGTGTGTGTGTATGTATATATATGTGTATGTATACATATATATACATATGTATGTATATGTATACATATGTATATATATACATATACATATACACGTATATGTATATATACGTAATATCTATATATCTATCTGCCTACACACACACACACACACACACACACACACACACACACACACACACACACACACACACACACACACACACACACACACACACACACACACACACACACACACACACACACACACACACACACACACACACACACACACACACACACACACACACACACACACACACACACACACACAGACACACAGCCATAAGACGTAACGATGAGGAAGTTCTGCAAACTTCCTCATCGGACGAACAAAACTATTATGGTTTGAGAGGACTTTGAAACACTACGACTTCATTTACGTTCTCATTGTGGCTGTGTCTTTTTAATATATATTGTTTGTCATATATATATGCTTATATAAATATATATATATGTATGTATGTATTTATATATATATGTATATATATACATATACATATACATACACATACACATACACATACACATACACATACACATACACATACACATACACATGCACATACACATGCACACACACACTCACACACACACACACACACACACATACATACATATACATACTTATATACATATATTTATGTATATGCATATATGTATATATATGTATATACATATATATAGTTAATGCATGAATGCATTATGCACAAACACACACACACATGTGTATGTGTATGTATATATGTATTGTATGTATATATGTATTACCTGCCTATATCTATACAAACAGATTGATAAATAGATAGATTTAGATATGTATGTATGCATATACGTATGAGAATACCTGGCGAGCTTAATACAAAATGGGATATGCATGACTAGCCTGGGGGCATTAAATGCATACCGTGGCAATATTTGGGACAGAAATCGCCGGGTCAGACCTTTTTATCTTTCGCCGGCTAGACTTCCTGGCACTGTTCCAACTCCCCAAATTCTCAAGAGAAAAAAACGAAAAACGTTTTGAATTACCCAATGGGGATGACCGAAGCAAAACTGGGGATGGTTGTACAGATGGCAACAGGTCTAACATCCGCTGTAATAAGGCCTGATTGAGGTGGTGTTAGACTCACTAGTGCTGCCTTTAGGTGGTGGGCGTGGTTGTACATCTCATACGGTTGAAGCCCTGGTGTTGAAATATTTAAATTTGTATTATTGTGCAAAGGTTATCACTTTTTGGTGTTATTGTTAAAGCCATACCACGGCTGTCTGTTGATTCGTCATTGCCTGTGATGGCGAAATCATGACCGCCATAATTGTGAGGCTCTTTATTACCTTTTTGGTGCATGGCATATGTGAATTCTCATAAATTTTGTCATAAAGAATTAACAGTTCTCAGAAGTTGTGCTAGTTGTTTTCAGCTTAACTGAGTGATCGTTGAACGTGATATTAACGGTTTATCCCCTGAGGTTTACATCATTCCAGTATAACCTTGTGTCAGTGACAGCGAATCTCATTGATCGTGCACTGTAACGGTGTCAAGAGTAGACTAATGAAAGCTACTTCTCTCAGATGGGATATCAATCATCCATTCTTTGTGATAGTGACGTCAGCACGCAGGGCGCCTTACTTGGCAAAGGGTTAGCTATTTGCAATAATACGGAAATATTATTTTCATGTTCACGGAGTAATATATGGATGTATTTGTCCTAAGACTGTCCTCCTCACACACGCACAAATAACACAAACAAGTAAAAGGATAAGTGAATAAATAAAAATAGCGCCGCACGTGTGTCGTGTGTTTACGCACATTAAAGGGCCAAGAGATGTATATTACTGTTATTGTGAAAAATGAATTCAGAGATGCATTCCTCATGGCATTTGGCCAAGATAAAGCGGTCTAAGAAGAGCTCAAGGTTAATCGTAACAAGTCAGTTCAACATTCTTGTTTTAATATCTTGATATAGACTAACAAGTGTCATCTGGGAGTAAATATCGTGCAGGCAATCACCATAACCTTCACAATTCTACTGATTTGGTTCGTTACTGAGCTCGGCCGTGGCGTCGCGTCGCCGCCACCATACACACTATACTTGCCCTCCGGCCATACTGCTTCTTTCATTGATTTCTCTTCAGGTAGAGCTCGTAGCTCTAGGCAGCCGCCGGCGGGGCTCTTTGTGGTCTGGGGATGAACATGGGTGCTGCACGGAGCATCTGAAGCCTTATATGTATATATGTATGTATATATGTATATATATATATGTATATATATATATATATATATATATATACACACATGTGTATATATATATATACATATATATATATATATATATATATATATATATATATATATACATATGTGTGTATATATATATATATATATATATATATATATATATATATATATATATATATATATACACACACATACATATATATACCTATGTATATACATTTATATATACATATATATATATATATATATATATATATATATATATATATATGTATGTATGTATAAATATATACATATATATATATATATGTATATATATATATATATATATATATATATATATATATATATATGTATATACATGTATATATATATATATATATATATATATATATATATATATATATATATATATATATATACATATATATATATATATATGTTATGTATATATATATATATATATGTATATATATATATATATATATATATATATATATATATATATATATATATATATTATGTATGTGTATGTAATTTAATGAATCCACTTGTCTTATTAAACCTGTCATAGTCAAATAATCCTTTCTCTCTCTCCCTCTCTGTATATATATATATATATATATATATATATATATATATATATATATATATATATATATATGTGGATAGATTGACAGATAAATAGTTAGATTTATTGACAGGTAGAAAAATAGGTAAGTAGTTAGATAGATGATTTTTATATATGTTGATAATAAAAGGAATTTCATTTATGTTTTTTATGTTATGATTATCTTAATCATGAACTAATATTCCCCGCCATATTGTTTTGCACCATAAATTGAGAGCATATTGCTT
>BOPN01001731.1:85000-95000 GCA_017312705.2 Penaeus japonicus | reverse complement strand
CCATTGGACGGCAAAAGGTTATATATGAGATTTTTTTTTAAAACTAAATACATACATCATAGATATTTACATTAATGAAGAGAAAACTATAAGCCGTTTATGTGTCAGTCCATTTCCTAGCGGTATAAAAAGTATGTTACATGCTACATGAACTCTTGAGTGGAAAGTAGAGCTGTGTAAGAAAATACTGAATGAGCTAAGGGGCCTTTCTAATAGTCTTATTTCACCACAAGAATATACTTTAAAGTTTAACTAAATTCTGCCTCGTGCATAAGAAATACTTTTGTTCCATTAACAGAATACCACCTTGTTAACAGCGACTTATTATCCTATACATAAAGGAACTGCAGTCCCATAGTGATTTTTTGAAGGAAAGGTCTTTAGATAAGGGCCTTAAGACGTCCTGCCATGCTATAGAATTGCTTTCGGTGGGACGCCTTTAACAGACTTCACAACAGGATACGGTTTCGCAAGCCTGCAGCACAGAGCTCGGTCATCGGGAGCACGAGGCCATATTGTAACATTTTCTCGGCGACAGACAGACTTCTTAGCTTCATTGATCCTTTTCTTTGAATATTACGTTCTCTTTCCTTCGGTTAGATCCATTAGTCACTTTTTCTTCTAATACGAAAAATAAAAACGGGATAGGGGAAAAATAGAGGAAGAAAATACCATATGGGATATCGGTTTCCTTCGAATCGACTACGACTCTTTTTCTTACTTTTTAGACGAGTACAGGGAAGAGAAGACGCGAAGAAAACGAGAGACAAAAGCGAAACAAATAGCGAGACAAATCCTACCTTATTACGAAATGTGGACTTCCTGCCGTCCCCCCGCCATGGCCCGTGAGGCAATAGAAGGACGATGAACCCCATTCTGTGTGTGGGATTTCACTCCTAACACTTCATTAATCTTTGCACACTTACGTGATTGGTCGAGTAGCGTCGGTAATTTTGTCATGTATTTTATTTATTGGCAATATGGTAATTGATTAAGCATGCATTAGTGATTTAGCAATACACGTACGTAATTTATTAAACAATTGAAGGTGTTTTGTTATATTGATTTATTAGCAATATGTTATCAATGTTTAACTGAGATTCTTGACAGGCATACGTAAGCTCGTGTGATCATCAAACCGTACGTGATTTGGTCATTGTATGTTGATTTACTAGAGCTATGATATACATGCATGACCGAAATTCTGGGAAACCATTCGACGTAAACAGTTACTGATTGTTGCAGACATGAAACTTAGTGCGACGAGAATCCACGAGATTTGGCGTGCAATTAAACTACGGTATTCAATTTAGTGACAATGTACGCTGTTGGTTAATAACAGCTTATGTTACATTGTTCTCTGGTTGTTCTCTGAGAATCTGCATATTGCTTGGGTTGTAGATTATACAACCCATTATGTTATATCTTTGTGATTTTGGTGGAAATGGAGGGTCAGTGGTGTTGCGCAAATTAAAAGGACGGGTTATATTTCATTATTAATGTCTGGACATAAGAATGTACTACAACTTTCATAATGCAATATTTAATGGTACACAAATTCAAATTGGAATTCAAATTCAGAAAGACAGCAACTTAACTTTATAAACTTTTTTTATTACTATTTAGTTATTTTCGCTAGTTTTAGAGACAAGAATAAACAATGGAAAATTATGTTGGACGTTTTGTAGGCCCAACTTTAATAATATTAGGAAAAGTTTTGTAGAAACAAGTGTTAGAAAATACTGTGTATTTGTTCTTTTTATAGATACATCCTTTTGATACGAAGTAATACGAAAAAAACTATTTCCGATATTGCAATCGTTTCTCTAGGGTAGAGAAATACGACTGATTCTGCAAAGTGAACGGAAATGCATTTACAAATACGTGATAATGCAGAACGAAAATGAACACCTGTTTCCGCGCACCTAGACAGAACGAGACACAACAGGTTTTCAAACACGCAGAGAAAACAAAAGAACATCATTACCAGCAACAGCGAACGCGAAGCATCACAGTAATGGAAGAATCATACAGAGACACCATAAGCAGCGATCACCGGGACTACCTATAGTGCGGGCAGCCAAGAGTATGAACGAAGGAGCGTGGAGATGTTGAGCGACCAGCAGGAGAGACACCGGGGGCGGCCATGGTGACGATCTAAGGAAGCCAGCAGGGATGCCCCTGGGGTTCTTCGAGAAGCATCTTCACCGACGCTCCGTCGGTGGCCATGACGCCCCCGCTTCCCGCCAGCTGGACTCCACGCCCTCCAATTCTAGGAAAGGTGAGTTCTGAATGGGCGATGCCTAGAGGGGAGACTTTTCTAATGATGTATCTGTTTTTAAGATTCATTTTAAGAGGACAGTTATTTTGGTAGTGCTAGTGGACACTTGTCTTAGTGGTGTTTATACTACTGAGGAACGCTTTCTGGTGATGGTCTACTCGAAGGGGACACTTTTCTTCGTTTCCGCTTTTGGAGGACAGTTTGCATCACCTGGACACTTAATGCTAATGTTTCATTGGTACTTGAAGGAGGAGCACTTTGCGAGTCACTTTTCCTAATGCTGTTTCCGCTTTTTGAGGGACATTCTAAAGGGACGCTTTTCTTAATAGTTGCTTTTAAGGGACATTTCAAGGGGACGTTTTCCCTACTGGTGTATCTGTTATTGAGGGACACTTTAAAGGGACTCTTCATGGTGATGTTTCATGGAGGGGATTTCCTAATGGAGTGTCTGACATTAAGAGACACTTAAAAGGGACACTTGATGATGCTTCTGCTTCTAAGGGACACATTTAGAGAATTTGTGTCCTAGTTGTGTGTCTGCTTTTAGGGGACACTTTAAAGGGAGACTTCTCTTCGTGATTTTTCTTCCTATGAAGACCACTTCAGAGTAAATGTGATGGAAATAATGATGATGATAGTAGTAGTAGCAGTAATGACGTTAATGATAGTATCAATGATGATGATGAAGATGATAACGATTGGTGATAATATCAAAATAATGATGACAATAATACAATTGATATTCCATGATTATACAAGATCTACAAATTCGCTAGTCACTACTCACGGACAGTCTGTCTTCATCAAACAAGGAAATCATGTTACAAATAAGGAGAGATACAAACGGTTAAATGGCACCATAGAATTGTTACATACCGGCGGATGGACGAATCACTTCTGCGAACTGCCTCTATTATGTGTGTATATGGCCTTTGTCTCTCTCTTAATCTCTGCCTCTGTCTGTCTGTCTGTCTGTTTCTCTCTCACTTTATCTGTGACTCTGTCTTTCTACCCCTCCTTTTTCTTCCACTCCTCCCTCCCTCTCATCCTCGCCCTTCCTCCTTCCTTCTCCTTACCTTTCTTCTCCTCCTCCCTTTTTCCTTCCCCTCCCTCCTTCCCTCTCCCTCTCTCTCTCTCTCTCTCTCTCTCTCTCTCTCTCTCTCTCTCACACATACGCTCTCATTCACTCTCTCTCTCTTACTCTCTCTCTCTCTCACATACACTCTCATTCACTCTCTCTCTCTCATTCACTCTCTCTCTCTCTCTCTCTCTCTCTCTCTCTCTCTCTCTCTCTCTCTCTCTCTCTCTCTCTCTTTCTTTTTTTTCTCCCTCCCTCCTTCCCTCCCTCCCTCCTTCTCTCTCTCCTTCCTTCCATCCTTCCTTCCCTCCCCCTCCCTCCCTTGTCTCGGCACGGAGCAACTCACGCACACAAGAGACGATCTTTTTGTGCTGGAGAGAAACAGAAACTTTGAAGTGTTGCATTTTCTTTGTGTGTGTGTATTTTACCTCCTTTCTTCCTCGACGTCGTTATTGCTTTTGTATTTCTTGTTCTTATTCTTTCTTTCTTTATATATATATATATATATATATATATATATTCAATTATTATTATAGTTATTATTATAGCTTTTTCTTTCTATACTAAAAATTCTACTTTTAAATCTCTCCATGTTCATGGTAAGTACAGTTGTTTTCGTCTCGTTGTTGTTGTTATCATAATAGCCATCATCATCGTCATAATCATCGTCAACGTCATCTTCATCGTCATCTTCATCTTCATCGTCATAATCATCGTCATTGTCATCTTCATCGTCATAATCATCGTCAATGTCATCGTCATCTTCATCGTCATAATCATCGTCAACGTCATCTTCATCGTCATCGTCATCTTCATCTTCATCGTCATAATCATCGTCAATGTCATCTTCATCGTCATCTTCATCGTCATAATCATCGTCAATGTCATCTTCATCGTCATCTTCAATATCATCTTCATCGTCATCGTCATCTTCATCATCATCGTCAATGTCATCTTCATCGTCATCGTCATCTTCATCGTCATAATCATTGTCAACGTCATCTTCATCGTCATCGTCATAATCATCGTAGTAATATTAGTGTAGTTGTAATGTTATTGAATTTATCATTATTATTGCTGTATTTGTTATACTTGTAATTGTTAATGTTTTTGTTGTCTGTTATTTATATAGTTGTTATTATTATGATATCTCACTGTTATGTAAGTGCAATTTGTATGATACCAAGATTATTATTAGTCTCATTACAGTTGTTGTTGAGTTGTTATTGCAATTGTTATTAATTGTTTACTCTTGCTATGTATGTTATCATTATATTTACCATTATCAATATATCATGGATATCTTTATCATCTTCACAATAAGCATCATCATCAAGATCATAATAATGATTAATTTCCCTATCTTTTCACCATGATCATAACTTCCACCAACTTTCACGTCATCAACATCGCCATTGACCACAAAGTCATCATATCAAACCTGATGACGTCCTCGCGCCGCCAAATTTCCCCGCCAAATTGATAAACAGGAAGTTGACATATTTGCCGACAGATGGCGCCACGTGGAATGAAAGGACACTGAAAAAACGTGTTGTATCAAACATCTCTTGGTTTTATCAGTCATTTAGAAAAAGGATCTTTTCTCCTTTTTTTTCTCTCTCTCTTTTGTTTTCTTATTTTCCTCTTTTTATTACGAACGAACGAAGCCAACTTTTATTTATGATTTATGTCGTCTTTTTGTCACGCTCCTCTGGCTTGCGTCCGGTAAGATGATGCTGCCGTAAATATTCTTCCGCTTCATATGTTATCCGTTTTAGTATATATTTCATAGGTTCATATATCATGGTTATGAGAGGTTAAGATAGGAGAGAGAGAGAGAGAGAGAGAGAGAGATACACTCTAAATGTTCTTCAGAGTCGGAAACAACCGAAGTGTCAGGTAAACACTCTCGGGACAGCTGCCCAGGTTATAATAGATGATTTTCTCCTGTGGTAGACCCATGTATTTCGAAACAACTGGGGGATGTTTTTTTCAGTTCATTTATTAATTGGTTTCATAGTTAATGAATTTGTTACCAGGATTATAACAAAATTTGTGGATGAATTGTGATGGAGCTTTGTATGTGAGTGATCTGTGGGTAGATGAGTATCTGGGGGGACAGTGTATGAGTAAGAATAAGTTTAGTGGAAAAGAGTGAGGTTTTATTTTCTTTATCATATATATTTTTTCTTTCTTTCTTTCTTTTTTTTTGTAATTGTGGTAGATTTTTTTATGTGTGTTTGGATGATTTGTGAGGATTTGTAGAATTTAAGAACGTGTGTTTTTTTAATGCTTTAGCAAATTTATTATGTGTCTTAGAGAGAGAAATTTCGGTTTATTTAGAAGAGGAGAGATTGTGCTTTATGCTGTTTGTATACTATGTTACATGACATTTACTCTTGTTTATCTTCGTCAAAGATTTTTATTATGTTGAAGATCATTAGAATGATTATTTTTTAATAAAAAATCGGATTTGAGTTTGTTTGTTATTCTCTCTCTCTATCTTTCTATCTATGTATGTATCTATCAGTCTATCTTTCTACCTCTCTCTCTCTCTCTCTCTCTAGAGAGACAGAGAGAGACAGAGACAGAGACAGAGACAAGACAGAGACAGAGACAGAGACAGAGACAGAGACAGAGACAGAGACAGAGACAGAGACAGAGACAGAGACAGAGACAGAGACAGAGAAAGAGAGAGAGAGAAAGAAAGAAAGAAAAAGGGAAAGAGAAAGAGAGAGAGAGCATTTTAATAGCTGACAGCAACAGGGAAGGCTAGCGATATGCTGTCACAATCGACGTCATTCAACTCTCTATGTGGCAGAAAGACCTTCACTCAGCCCTCTCTCTCGGAATCAAAATCTGAAAAAAAGTTAGTTTAGCCCCAAACAACTTTGAAGTCGCTTTCAGACTTCGTTTTTATTTTCGTCTTTACAGTCTTAAAAGGGGTGTGCTGTTGGCCTCAAGCAAAGTTGAAGGCGCATTCATTCACCTTTAAGGCTTTTTGTGTGGGAAAAGGCATTATAACAAATAAGAGGCACTGCGTATATAAGATGTGTAAGTAAAGTATATACTGTATTTATGGAATATATAAACTACTGTGTATATGAAATATGAAAAATATCTACTATGTTTATAAAGAACTACGGAAATGTAGTGAAATAGGATGTGGAATATAGTACAATGGAATGAAATACATTCATAGATTGTAGGACTTATGCCGTCTAAGATGGTTAATTTATCTTCAAAAAGTCATGATGATAATAGGTTGTATAAATAACTAATAAGATATAATGGAACAAGATGTAGAATGTGATATGTGAACATCTGCCTTCTTAGATGGTAATTTATTGTCTAAAAAGTCATTGTCGGAGATCGTACAAAACTTCCAAAATGTAGTGGAATAGCATTCAGAAAATGGAAAGGGGTGTGAAATGTATCGTAATTTAATGGAATCCCTTTACATACTGTAGAACACCGGCATTCGTAGATGGATATCTCCAACAACATATATTAGTATACTTGCAAAAAATTGAAGATAAAGCCTCATACTGAAATACACTTATATACAATAGAATCCCCGCGTTCTTAGAAGGGCATTTCCTGCAACATCACCTGCAAAAAGTTGTAGAAAAGGAATGCATAACTACGCCATTGCAAAGACGCTTCCTCGCAGTGAAATTAAATAGTTGGAGTTTCTTGTTCTTTTTCCCTTTCAGTTCCAGAGTAAATGAGTTCACGGAAGGGGAATACTTGTCATTTTTTTAAACGTTGTGTTTGTGTTGAATAAACATTCGTGAACTATGATATGCGAGTTTTCTTCGTCATTATGTATTTTACGATTTTTTTTTCGTGATTTGTGATATTGATGAGATGATGATTAAGAGTGAAATGTCATTGAAAAAGGGATGTTAGCATGTCATTATCTGCAGAACCTCTCGGATTCTCGTTTATTGAGTTATATTGCTCACTGATTTCATTTTGTTTTTTTTATTCTTTGTTTTTAAGGTGTCCATAATATGTTAATGTCATTTTGTTCTTTATTCTCTGGTTTCAGTGCGTTCATTATTCAGTGTTATCATTTTGTTCATTATTCAGTGTTATCATTTTGTTCATTATTCAGTCTTCATTTTGTTCTTTATTCACTGTTTTCAATTTGTTCATTATTTACTGTTTTCAATTTGTTCATGATTTACTGTTTTCAGTTTGTTCATTATTTACTGTTTTCAATTAGTTCATGATTTACTGTTTTCAATTTGTTCATTATTTACTGTTTTCTATTTGTTCATGATTTACTGTTTTCAGTAAACGATCACCTTTTGAAAGAAATATGCAACCCGTATCAGTCCTTTGTATTTTGTAAATTAGAGTCTTTATATTCTTGTTTTCCAAGAGGGATTGCAGAGGGGGATGTGGCAGAATGAAAGGACTAAGAGAAAAATATCTTTCATATAGTTTTGATGAACCAAAAAGACGTCTTTGATCGATTTTCATTGATGGGGGAATTCTTGTCCCGTCGGTGTAGGGGAACTTGATATCCATCTTTCGCTCTCTCTCTCTCTCTCTCTCTCTCTCTCTCTCTCTCTCTCTCTCTCTCTCTCTCTCTCTCTCTCTCTCTCTCTCTCTTCCTCTCTTTCTCTCTCTCTTCCTCTCTTTCTCTCTCTCTCTTTCTTTCTCTCTCTCTTCCTCTCTTTCTCTCTCTCTTCCTCTCTTTCTCTCTCTCGTCCTCTCTTTCTCTCTCTCTCTCTCTTCCCTATTTCTCTCCCTCTACTTCTACCTCTACCTCTCCCTCTCCTTCCCCTTCCCCTTCCCCTTCCCCCTTCTCCCCCTCTCCCGCTCATTCCGTAATTGATTAAAGCGGACGATAATAAAAAGAAAAGATAAAAACACATATTTCGAATTTCGCATATTTCATAATTCTGCAAAACCTTTAAGAGCGTCCATGAAACAGTAAATTTAGAAGCTGCCTCGTTTCCGGAACATTTCATGAGATTCCTCCTCCAAAACTTCAGTCTGAATTAATTCTCAAAACGTGATGTGCAATTGCAAGGATAGACATGACAGATTCATGCATAGACGTCCATCGTCATCCTCATCACAAATAGACGTTTATTGACTTCCTCATCACAAAGAGTGGGATAACGGAAGAGGTCATGAGGGTGAGGAAGAGGAAGAGGAAGAGGAAGAGTTATGAGGAAAAGAGGAAATGCGGGATACAGAAAAGGGACACAGGAGGACAGAGGAAGCTCCGTGATCAGAGTTTATTTTACAGCATGTTTCACTTCAGTTAGGCATGATTAAGATGCCTATAATGCTGATTTCTTTCTTTTATAGAAAAGTCAATCTACATTACTTACAGGTAATTTGAAAATGATATCTAAACTATAACGAACGAAAGAGCCATAATACGCGTTTTCAAACTTACCAGTTTCAACAAGTAAAGGGATAGGGTAAAGGACCTCCAGCATAACGTACGGACACCGAGCAGTTAGGGTAGGGTAGGGGCCCCTTTATTAACTCCCGAGGTGGGTGGGATGCCTGGTAGTGCGCGTTAGGGCTAGTTCTGGTGGCTTGTTGTTATGCCTCTAATCTGGTGGAAGTAGAATGCGGTAGAAGACGGTTGGAAGTTTGGTCGTTCCGTCGTGGTGTATGTGGTAGATGTAAGGTAGAAGTTTGGTTGATTTGCTGTGGTAGTGTTAGAATGTGGTAGAATTGGGTTGATATTCTGTGGTGGTAGTTTAATTCTGTGAAGAATAAGTGGGTAGTTTGGTAGTCCCTCTGTGTTGGGTGATAGAATGTGATGGGACGAATATTGGTAGAATGTGGTTTTAAAATTTTGGCGGTTCGGCTGTGCCAGAGATGGGATCTTTATCACTGGTTCACCAAAGGCGCCAGGCCAATTATATTTTCTTTGTGGAGTAACATGTGTCAACCGTCCATCGTGCAACACGTCAATGAGAGATCAATAATGGCAACACGAGGCAAGGGTCGTTCTTGCGTTGTGTGTGTGTGTGTGTGTGTGTGTGTGTGTGTGTGTGTGTGTGTGTGTGTGTGTGTGTGTGTGTGTGTGTGTGTGTGTGTGTGTGTGTGTGTGTGTGTGTGTGTGTGTGTGTGTGTGTGTGTGTGTGTGTGTGTGTGTGTGTGTGTGTGTGTGTGTGAGTGCGTGCGTGCATATGTATGTTCGTATGTATGCATGTATGTTTGTTCCTCTGTGTTCATGTGCGAGGGGTGCGGTAGAATCCCCACCGTGAGTCATGCGCTGCATCCTGGCTACGTCAGAGAGAACGTTTATGTAGGCAGGCGGCCATGTGGTTTTGTCGTGATGGGGATAACCAGCGCTAACGGGCGGATATCACTTAAGATAATAGAATCAAGGAGGATAGACAGAAGGGGGGGGGATACGAATCTGATTCAACTTTCGATGGTCTGGATATGTCTGTATGTTTGTAGATTTCTGTTTATCATAAGATACTGTGACTGGTGTGAGGATCGGTGAGGCTAAGTATTTAAAGCTGGAATTATGACGATGATGAGGACGAGGGGGAAAGATTGTAATGTGGATATGACAAAACACTATACCGTATTGAACACACTATACACAAGAGATTTACTGAATGATGAGACGAGTGTCAATTTTTTGCGTC
>BOPN01001731.1:77500-80000 GCA_017312705.2 Penaeus japonicus | reverse complement strand
CGGACGCCATTGGTCTGACGAGCCACTGAACTTTCTTTCATTTCTCTCAAAGAACTGAGAGTTCCTTTCACGGCGCCAGACCTCCTCCGCCAGAGACGCTCGCTCTTTTTCTTGTTTTTGTCGCTCTATTTACGGTTATTGACTGTGTATTATTTTGTCTACTGGCATTGTTGCAATTTTTTTTATTTATTTTATTTTCGTATTTTTTGTGGCAGTTATATTTTTAAAATGATTATAATTTTGTTTTGTTTATGGTAATTTTATTATTTTCATTTGTTTTGACACGATTGTTTATATTATTAGGTTTATAATTACTTTGTTCTTTGAAAATGATTGTTATTTTATTACTTGTGAAAGTTTTTAAATATTACTTTATTTATGGATTGTTTATTTCTGTATTCGTTAGTATGGATATGTTTATTATTGTGTTTTTTTCTGTTCTCATTTCAATTTTTTATCACCATAGAGGAAAGTTTTGTAATTTGTTTAAGATTTTTATAGGCCACATTAAGCAGCCTAATATGTTGGTCTAAGATTAAATTGGTCATTATATTAATATATTGTACACTATGGCGTCCTGTATAATCCGTTTTATTATCATGTTAATGCTATCATTGATGTTATGAGCATTACAATTATGATAGCTTATATATATATATATATATGTGTGTGTGTGTGTGTGTGTGTGTGTGTGTATGTATGTATATATATATATATGTGTGTGTGTGTGTGTGTGTGTGTGTGTGTGTATGTGTGTGTATGTATATATATATATATATATATATATATATATATATATATATATATATATATGTATGTACATATATGTATATATATATATATATATATATATATATATATATATATATATATATATATATATATATATATATATATATATATATATGCATATATATATATATATATATATATATATATATATATATATATATATATATATATATATGTATGTATATGTATATATGTATGTATATATATATATGTATATATATATATATATATATATATATATATATATATATATATATATATATATATACATACATACATACATATATAAGGCTTTCTAATACCGATAATGAATTGAAATGATAACAGATAAAAACATTTAGAAAATAGCAGTGATCATAATGATAATAACTAAAATTATTAACAAAATTCAAACATACATGATATCCATATCCCATATACAAATTGATGAACAATGCATTAGTACAATTACCCATTTATTTTCAATGAGACAAAAATAATTAAGGCAGCTTAATATAGACTAGTATCTATGTGTGTTTATGTATGTATGCATGTGTGTGTGTGTATGTGTGTACATACCTCATGATGATTTTTTTTTTTTCCTTGGTCTACTTCTAAGAAGGCAGAACGAGCTCTAATTTTTGACGCTCACGCAACTTTGCATGCGAGTATGTGTATCATTGCATGAATTGAATTTGCTAAATGACAGGTAATCATTCAGTCCAAAACAGTTTCTAAAATTAGTACTCATCGTTGCGTTGAGAAAAGATAGATACATCAATCAACCATTAAATTAATGACAAGATGATATAGATGATAACGAAACGCATCATTAACCGAAGTAATTATACGTACTTTTCTCAGATATACAATGATTACAGACCCGAAACAAAGTACATACCACTTACACAAATAGGTCACGTGGATAATTACAGTATATACATCCCTTACATACATATCTGTACCACATCGTGTATAATTCTCCCACACCTAAAACAAAGCATACAACCCCCCCCCCCAACACATAAGCTTCCCAAAGATAATACGTATTTCCACGAAGTAAACGAACAGCAAGTTCACAGATATGAGGCAAGGGGTCCTGGTGCGTCGCGCGGAGTTAAGAACACTTTAAATGCCACAGCGGATGTGACGCTCCCCATCCTCGTAGGGGACGTGATGAGCAAGGTCACGGGTGCCTAAGTATCCTTCGGCGTCAGGTTACACGAGCAGGAGTCTTCTATTTAGCGGGGGTTGCTTGTGTTTTTTCCTAAATAGTCATGTACGAATATATGGGTTTGGAGAGGTGATGAATTTCATGGTAATTGTTTTAGGTGAAATGTTTTTGGATATAACTGTTTATACGTCAATGTGACATTGATGGTTGGCCATGGAAGGCGAATAACCAATTATCATAATTTCTTGTTACAGAAAAAAATTGTCATATTGAAGGTAAGGAAAGTGACTTTTGATATCAGGTATCTTGACCACCACGTTGGTTGCGTTACCCTCAAGAAGCATGTTCGTGGTATCAAGACTAGACGCCTCATGGGCTTTATAGGTCATGCCAAGCGTTCCTTAACAAGATTTATGTTCCATTGACGAGTTACAAGTGTGTATAAAGTTTAATGCTAGAGCACAGACGCATTTATTTATGATGTATGAATACATGGTCGCTCCTGTTTCTCAGTGTGGTCGTATTTGTTGAGGAATTTGTTATTGCTGTGTGTAT
>BOPN01001731.1:62500-65000 GCA_017312705.2 Penaeus japonicus | reverse complement strand
GAAATATGGAATCGTAATTTTGAATACTCGTATTTACGTTACAGCCTCCGGTTTGGTGAGTGAGATAACATGACAGCACCAGCTTAAATCAACTTCCTTTGTTCAACTTAACTAGCCTTAAAAATGTTGATGGAATCTCATTTTGTCTCTATTTCCTGTTGCCGTTATCCCGTCCCTCTCTTTGTCTTCCCTTCTTTCTTTTTCCCTCTCCTTCCCCTACTCCTTCCCTTCCCCTTCTTCCTCTTCTTCCCCTATCTTTTCCTTTCCTTTACTTTCCCCTTCCTTCCCCTCCATTTCTCTTCCTTTCCCTTCCCCTTCCCTTCCCTTCCCTTCCCTCCCCCCCTCCCCTCCCCCCTCCCCCCTCCCTCCCTCCCTCCCTTTCCCCTTCCCTCCCCTTTCACTACCTTCTCTCCTCCCACCTCCCCTTTCCATCCCTTCCATTCCTTTCTCGTCCCTGCCTTTCCCTTCCCTCCCCTTCCATATCCCTTACCTCCCCTTCCTTCCTTCCTTCATTTACCTTCCCCTTCCCCTTCCCTTTTCCCTCTCCTCCCTATAGCCTCGACCTCTGGCACAGTGCCCATCGTCGAGAGGCACTTATCTCCTCCCTTCTCATTAAGTCACTCATTTCTTGCGGGTGATGATGATAGGAGCGAAGGGTTTGTCGCGTGTCGTTGCGAACTGTGGCGGTCGCGCTTCTAGGGATTTTTTTGTTTTTTATCTGCGCTGAAAAAAGAACCTTGTTTGTTTTCTTTGCTTCCTTTTTTTGTTTGTTCTTTGGATTTGTAATGGAGAACTGGTTTCGGAAGTTGTGTGTTAAGGGCTGTGTTATTTGTTGTGTTTTTTGTTTTTATGTGAGTTTATGTGAGTATAGTTTGTGTGTGTGTGTGTGTTCGTGTGTGTGTGTGTGTGTGTGTGTGTGTGTGTGTGTGTGTGTGTGTGTGTGTGTGTGTGTGTGTGTGTGTGTGTGTGTGTGTGTGTGTGCGTGTGTGTGCGTGTGTTTTATTTGTTTGAAGGTATGTGCTTGTTTGTGTTATTATCTGTCTGAGTGGGTGACCGTGTGTATACTTGTGCGTTTGTCTTTGCTCTTTAAAAAAATGCAGTCACTGATGTTGTGCATATATAGAAGACATTAAAAAGGCTAATACATTTGTGAAATTAGATTTTTTCCGGTAGAATGAATTAATTTGGTTGATTTCTTGCAGTGCAATGACCTCTAATCACGCCCAAAGTTTGCGAGAAGCCAATTTCCTTGAAAATGCAATATCAGGAATGGAATACAGAAGACGAAAGTCCTCGCACTGGCAATAATAGCTTAGTTCGATTTTAGATATATATCAGTCGGATATATATTTCATTCAAAAATGTGATTTAGGGACACGATGGACTGTAGATGCAATTAGAAAAAAAAAACTTTCGCTGTGTTTTCACTTTTGAATGATAATTTGTTGTCAAAAACATGTAAGAAGAGGTTGGAAAGTCTTAATTAGAAATATAATTCTCTTATGTTGATGTATGAAAATTCATAGGATGGGAATACGTGAAAAGAGAAATTATGTTATTTATGGCAACTTATTATTCATAGGACTTATGATGTTAGCTCAGATGCGTGTTCATAAAAGATAATTGCAGTTTTAATGGGGGACTTATACATCGGCTTTGAGATGTGAGATTGCCCGCTGCCCTTCTGTGATAATGATGGTGATGTTTACAGTAATGATAATGAGTGCGCTAATAATGGTAATGATAATGATTATGTTATTAACGGTAATAATAATATTAAAAATGATATTGATGATATTGATAATGCTGTTGGTACGGATGATGATAATAATATTAAAAGTAATGGTAATAATGATATTGATGATATTTGTAATTGTCTTAATAGTATGATACTGTTACAATAATAATGATATTACTCAATAATAATGTGAACAATACTGTTAGTAGAGTTTTAATAAATTCTTAACGTCATGCAAAACACTACAATACCTGCAAGATGAAATGCAAGCTGATAGTCGATTCCCATGCAACGAATGTTAATACAGAGAAACTAAATACCACCAAGTCAGGAGTGAAACCGATTAAAAAAAACAAGGAATATAAATCCGATGCCTTAAAGGTAGCACACCATACAGTAATTAATCATGGTGGTTTTGTCTAACAGTAACACGAAATGCGCCTTTGATCGCGAGACGACGTGGGATTCTAGTTCTCCTCTCTTGGATTCTAGTTCTCTCTTGGATTCTAGTTCTCCTCTCTTGGATTCTAGTTCTCTCTTGGATTCTAGTTCTCCTCTCTTGGATTATAGTTCTCCTCTCTTGGATTATAGTTCTCCTCTCTTGGATTATAGTTCTCCTCTCTTGGATTCTAGTTCTCCTCTCTTGGATTCTAGTAAGCAAGTGCAAATCGATGTTTTGGGACCAGCTGAGCGGATTTCCTAAGGGTATACCGGATGCCAAACCGCGACGTCGTAATTTTCTGCAATGTTTGAAAGATACGT
>BOPN01001731.1:45000-47500 GCA_017312705.2 Penaeus japonicus | reverse complement strand
AATTCAAATCCGCGTACTTTTTTATAAAAGTGAAAATATATTATTCATTGGGGTATTACATACTCTGTTCCTATAAACATACCATTCTATAAGCACATTCGCAGTATCTTGTGCGCTCACTTGCTTATTGCTTGGCTGAACTGAGCTAACCAAGAATTACAGTGCTTAAGGGATAATCTTATTAGAACCTTATTCCTTGTAAGCATACATTATTTACTTATTACCCTTAATGTAGTTCGCAACAACATCGAAAAGAATAAGTTTCATTTAGGTTATCTTGGATCGCGAACTCTACTAAAGGAAAGATTATAACGGTGAAATAGAATCAAATTAACAATAAAAACAAGATGGGAAAGCAAAGTGTCGTGTGTATGTCATTAGGAAGCCCGTTTTCTCCTTCGCCTCGGGATCAGGTGGCTGGCTGAGTAAATCCAGTACCCGGAGAAGCTATCAGTGATGCGCCAGTGAACTTGTGTTAAAGGTAATTTAGAGTTTAATCGGCAGTGAAAAGGAGAAGGGGGATGAAGGTTAGGTTACCAGGAGATGATTGAACTCTTGACTACACGAAATGGCGACTCTTATTGCGTTTTGTCCGTGTCGCAATTGCCTGATGGAAGATAGGAATCAAATAATATTCTAGGATCTTAGGTTTGTAGAATTAAAGTTTTATTTTATATATTTTTTGCTAGAAACAACAGCGTTCCTGAGACACACGGAGTCACAAAAAACGGAATGATTTAGAGAGACAATACAAATCAATGAAAATACGACCAGAAAGTTTGTGTGGATGATCGCGGGACATACTTAATAGATATAAAAATAAATATTTTTGAAAGTTAAAAATGTTTCAGAAGTTTTCGATCTAAATGCTAAGAAAAAAACGATATAGAATGTCCTTACCTGAGCCTTTTGCAACCTGATTCAGATGGATGAGGTCATGTCAGTCACAGCGCCCCCTAAAATCCCAAGCTCATGTGAGGATGCTCCATGGATATAGGAGGAAAGGGGGTCGGGGTCGGGGGTCGGGGGTCGCAAAGCTTGAATACACTCGAGGATATATTGGTTCGTTTTTGAGATGAGGATGCGCGACCCTCTCAATCTCCAGGACTAAGCGACCCCTCCCCCCCCGAGGCTTGCAACTTTCAATTTACTCACCCGAGGCTCTGTGTCGGAACTACCCCTCTGCATTTGCTTCCGGATCAAGTTCCTTTGTATTTCTTCCTGTCTTCACAGAATCCTTGCGCAATGCATCATCTCAGTCTAGCAATATTCACATGCACGATTTATTATATGCAGTGAGGGATGAATTTATTCATGAGCTCTTGTGTTTTATCTCTGTGTGCGACGAGATACGGTGTAAACGGACTCATAAACCTTTGCATTTGCCTGCGGATTAAGCCTCCTCCCTAGTATCATTATTATTGTTATTTTCTTTAAAGTAGTTCTTGCAACAACCCATCTCCTTCACGTCGTAGCCTCTGCGATAAATTTCCCCCGGTGAGAAGGTTTTACGTGTGTTAAAGAGTCGTCGCGCGGAAAGGCCGCTGCAAATGTGCGCATTAGCCACCTCGAGATGTGTCGCCTTGTCGCCTCGTCGCGCAAAAGCCATCCGGGTTTTGGGAGTGGAGGGTCGCCACACGAATGGGAGGATATGGGAGTGAGGGACTAAGAGGGGAGTAGGGCCAGAAACATGGTCAAGATAACCGTGACGAGTAGCGACAGAAAGGGACAGAAGAGGTTGGCGTCCTGCTTGAGTGGGACGGATGTGTTTGCCGAGAGTGAACCCGCGGAGGTGAGTGCACGGACTTCGCGGTGCCTCGGACGAATTGGAAGCAATGGAGACGATCTCTGCCGGAAGATGAGTTTCCGTTGCGGATTTATGGTGCGCCAAGTGTGCTTAGAACTGTGATTGTGTCTGTGACACACACACACACACACACACACACACACACACACACACACACACACACACACACACACACACACACACACACACACACACACACACACACACACACACACACACACACACACACACACACACACACACACACACACACACACACACACACACACACACACACACACACACACACACACACACACACACACACACACACACACACACACACACACACAAAGAGAGAGAGAGAGGGAAAGAGAGAAAGAGAGAGAGAGAGAGAGAGAGAGAGAGAGAGAGAGAGAGAGAGAGAGAGAGAGAGACTTACTTAAATAAACACAAAAAAACTTTTATATAGAATTAATGATCGGCCTCTGAGTTACAGAGCCTACAGAATGCCAATGACACGAGCGAGCGCATGTGTACTTATCAGGACTCGGAAATTATAATCAATGGGTGTCTCCCACGTTATCTCCCACACCAATCAAAGAGAGTAGTCTGCCTGCAGACCTTATGCTAAAAGTCTTGATTCCCAAGTTAATAGAAAGTTGTTAAGTGCCGCTCTTCCGTGGACTGAGGCCGGCATGTTATTTTCCTCCC
>BOPN01001731.1:20000-27500 GCA_017312705.2 Penaeus japonicus | reverse complement strand
ATTTTTTCCCCCATAAAAATGTTACCATCAAACGCAAGCTATTTATATTTAAAAGCATAAACAGACAAATGACATAATATATACACATTTCACCCTCCGAAAAAAAATGCAAACTCTTAAAATCGCACGAAACTTCAAAAGTGCTGGATCCGCGATTTCACGCAAGGCCGTCGTGTCTGCCACCATTTCAGTGAACATTTCATATCGCGCGCAGCTGTACATTTAATTAAGCGAGATATTGGTATGGAGGGGAAAGAGTAGAGAACGATAATTTATTGAGTTTCATTTTCTATCTCGCTTGGAATTTCGTTTGCTATTAGCCGGATTGAATTTGAGTTTGTTCGAAGTGGATTCATTATTTGTTTAGTGTACATTTATGCTTAGTTATAGACCCGATGCATTGTCGAATCGTGAAAGGTCTCTCTCTCTATCTATCTATCTCATATCTCTCTCTCTCTCTCTCTCTCTCTCTCTCTCTCTCTCTCTCTCTCTCTCTCTCTCTCTCTCTCTCTCTCTCTCTCTCTCTCTCTCTCTCTCTCTCGTCTCTCTCTCTCTCTCTCTCTCTCTCTCTCTCTCTCACTCATCAGTCCAGTAACCAATGCATTTTTATAGAATAATTCGGTTAGTACAGGAACACACCCCTTGTACATACCAAAAGATATTTCATCGTGATTAATTACCACGTTAAAAGGTCCATTTTAACACTTTTGATGAAAGCATAGTGAATAGCATTGTAGACGAGCTTATTTCAAAGGATGATTTACGACGTTACCACATACCATTACTTTACAGGTGCCGGTGTATTATACATTCTGGTCCACGGGGCTGACAACATCACAACCTCAGACTACCTTCCATCATGTTATTGCCTCATCTTCAGTAACAGAAAGAAGGCAAGTAAATCATATTGGTTAACGTACAGAAAATTCGATATATTCTATATATTCTATATATTCTATAAATTCTATATCTATATACCTGCTAAGTTTCTGCTATATATATATATTTTTTTACCATGGAGACGCATTTCGACCGTCATAATTCCAGCAAACAGATCATAAAATCCGGAATCCTCACTTAATCTTTTATCCCCGCGCCATAAAACCCAGGTGAAGACGACCCACTACGTGTGCGAATGCGGGTCGCCAAGGTGGGAGTGTGGCGTGGAGGTGCTGGTCAGGGAGGTCTCCACCGTCACCCTCTCCTTCGCCGTCTGTTCGATGCCCAGAGGGAGCCAGGACACCGAGCTCCTTGGCCTGACCTCGTTCTCTCTCGCCACGGTATGAACCTTCCCTGGCAAATGCTAGAGTGTTTTTTTTCGATTTTTGAGTTTTTTTGTGTGTGGGTGGATGTTATTTGTACAGACAAGATCACACACACACACACGCGCGCGCGCGCGCACACGCAAGTACTTCTCGATACATATGTATAGCTATATACTCACATATACTGTTGCATGTATGGGACATTCCCTGACATTCTGCATTTATATTTATTTATGTATGATCGACAAATTCCTTCACTCCAGATGGAACTGCCCATAGTACGCCGTCAGTTGCCCCTGAGCAGGAGTCTCCCGACGCCAGGCTGTGCCGTTTCGTCTGGTCCTTCGCCAGGGTGAGACGACAATGTTCACCTTAGTCTCTCTTTGCTTATTACTTAAGTCCGATCATGCAATCCCATTAGATCCAGTCAACTTCCGGAATATGTCAGATAACGTAATTCCGTTAGGTTCGTGTGCATCTCTCTTCAAACGTTGTTGTATTTGTTCACACTTCGTATTTCGTGTTTGTTTTGTTCCGACTCTTTGAATATAATTTCTTATTTGCATTTCCTAACACTTTTCGTTTCGTTTCGTCTCCTCCAGGACAGTGACCGTATCCGTGGTGTTCCGAGCCGTGGCTTCCGTGGCAGGATGCAATATGTCTTCCGGGGAGATGCTGTCGGACAAGTATCCCCCGCAGACGTCCAGATCTCCGGTGCCTCCTTGCACCTCCTTGTCCGCGCCGCCCCAGAGACGCTCCTCTTTACCCACGGCCGACGACGAGGACCTGGCCACGAAGAAGAGGAACAACACCCACTGGATCAGCCATGCTGTGAGTTCGCGAGGCCGATTAGGGAAGGATGGAGGGGATATATCTTCTTCTCAGCTTGTAAGGATCCGTAGTTGGACATAAGCCTTCCCCAATTCTTTCCATCTTTGCTGATCCAGCGCTATTATGTGCCAGTTCTATTCTGTGCCAGTTGCGAGGCTCATGTAGATAGGATAGTATGATATGAGATAATAACTTATATTGAGTATGTGTGTGTATATATATATATATATATATATATATATATATATATATATATATATATATATATATATTACATACATATATATATATATATATATATATATATATATATATATATATATATATATATACATATATATATATACATATATATATATATATATATATATATATATCTATATATATATATATATATATATATATATATATATATATATTACATATATATATATATATATATATATATATATATATATATATATATATATATATTACATATATATATATATATATATATATATATATATATATATATATATATTACATATATATATATATATATTACATATATATATATATATATATATATATATATATATATATATATTATATATATATATATATATATATGTAATATAAGATATATAAGATAATTGATATACAATGTATATGGCAATATTCTAATTGCACAAGATATTAAATGTACTAAGATCTAAATGTATCTTGATAGATTAAATTATCTTATACGGCCGATTAATTATACAAATGATGTATAAAGTGGTATTCATAAGATAGTGATGATGATATTTTTTTATAGAATAAACCATAATTGATGTGATGAAATATTGTGTTCTTAATTTTACCATTAGTGATAATAATTGTAAAAACAAAGATGATTGTAAAAGCAAGATCTACATGGCCACTGACGAAGTCTAATAGTGACTTAAAAACCATTGACTCGTATTATAAATTCTTAGGATGATTTGAATTAACTCTTACCGATGATGTAAGTACATTACCATGACTACCATGATGCTTGCACCCCTTGTGAATCGTTTTAAATCATATGGAAATTAAAACAAAATAATTAGAATTATTCGAAAAAATTATAGAATTAAGAAAAAATGTAAATGAAGTGAGCACCATATAATCCTTGACCACATTATGCAGCGTCAAGAACCAACGAATCAAATCCTAAACACCTGTGACGGGCGCGTGCCAGTACCCGGACACCGACCCCAACCCCTCATACTGGAATCTGGTTCATTGCAGAAACAGTTCCTAGCAACAGGGCGGGATGGAGACGGGGGCACGCAGGACATCGGGGACATCCTAGCCTCGGGTCTCGGCCTCATGGAACTCACAATCATCAGGTATGGCTATTTCCCCTTGGCTTGGAATGGAAGACGTGTTTTTAAATGCATGTGCTGGGGATGGGGGAGTCAGTGAATGCATTAAAGGGGTAGGGACTGATATCATCTTTGTCATCAATGATCAGTCCTCTCCCTCATCATCATCATCATCATCATCGCATCGTCCCTCCGTCGTTCAGCCTGATTAAATGTCCGTTGAGCTTTTCTTAAGGACTTTCGAGACAAGACCAGAGCTTATTATGAGTCCTGTTGTACACAACGCAGCCTCATGGTAACATAGAAACCACAGGGTATGGACCACTAGCACTCTCTGTAATATGATCAAGTAGTGCTGAAGTGATTCATCGTAGGTTAAGACTGGGTAGGATGCCATCGTACATGGCAAATTATACAGCCATTGGCTCCTGACTGTGATCCAGTTCACGAAGTTTAAAATTCAAATTGTTAAACAGAATGGCGCCGTTTTGACGGGAAAGTATTAATATGTAAATGTCCTCCGGGACTCCTTGATAAAACGTACATGACATTTTGTATAGCTAATTGACTATTTACTCACATACCAAAATCTATTCACACCAGAGCTCGAGACTTGGTGGCTAAAGACCTAAATGGCTACAGTGACCCGTACTGCGTCGTGAAAATCAACAGTGAGGTAAAGTACCGCACTCGAGTCAAGAAGAAGACCCTCAACCCAGAGTGGGAGGAAACCTTGATGACGCACCTTCCAAGACACCCAGACATCCTTGCTATAGTAAGCATGCGACCGTCGCTATGTAACTGAAAGAAGGATAAAGATTTTGATGTGATTGCTTCCGCTATTTCTCAAATCAATATGTTTTATAATGATTTCATATTTTTCAGACCTTATGGGATCATGATGCCTTTGGAAGGGATTTCCTTGGTTCCGTCGCTTTAAAGGAGGCAGACGTCCGAGACCTGTCCCATAAAGATGCGCCGAAGTGGTGTACGCTCGAGGGTACCAAGTCAGGTCAAATAGAGATCAAAGTCAAGGTCATTTCGGATGATTATGAGGTATACCTATTGTGCTAAGGTTGGATGAATTGTGTTAGCATGCAGTCTGTTTCATGGATTTATTTATTTTGTATTTTTTTTAGAATATGTACCTTTTTATTTAAAAGTTTAATTATTTCATAATTTACTTATCGGTGTAATTATTTTTTAGGCCATAGTTAAGGATACAATAAGTGAATTTTAATGTGCTTTGTTTTATGTACCATAGAAATTATATTAATTGTGACATTTCTTTACTGTCTCTTCAGCACCAAATTATACCATCAACGACAGACATGAGTTTAACTTCAAGCACAGCAGCGGCAGATGACATGGAGAGAACTGATGAAATGAGCAGATCAAACAGTGTCAAAGATGAAGTTGCTGGTGCTTCATCAGGAGAAGATTCAGGAGTGCTTTTGCACCAAGTATCGCCGACACATGAGGTAGTATTTGGAATTCCAGTATTATTCCACATAAAATAATCCAGTAGATAAATCTGGTACTCTATTTTTATATAACCATGTCTGCTAAGAAACAATGTTTCCTGTCTCATCCCACAGACTGAGAAACCAAGATTGCCCCGAATGGGCTCTCAAAGTGTGTCATATGTAGCGGGGGATCATCCTCTTCTGTCAAATGGCAGAAGAGCAAGTGAGTCAGCTGTTCTGATCCCCCCAGCTCACACCAGGGATGACCAAGACGGCAGCTTCAGTGGCTCTGTCACTCCATCTACTTCCAGCCCAGTCCGCACAATGTCAAAATCGAGGAGAACTGGGGCTAACATAATTGCTAGTGCCTTAGCAATGACACGCAGCCATACCAGACCGGAGACGCCGAATGGGGATTCATCTTCCTCATCCCACTGTCAAGGAGACAGTCCTGTTACAACTGACGACCAAAGCTCAGGAACGAACAGTCTTACGCCAACTTCCAAGTCACATGGAAAACCACTTCCCAAGATTAGTTTAACAGAGCATAGTGAAGATGACTATGGTGGCAGTAGCCCAGAACACCATGTTAAAAGCAAGAAATCATCAGATAGTGGTCTGAGGGCCATGCGGGAGAAGGTATGTGGTTTTTGGTTGATTTTGACCTTTTTCTTGTTTTTTATATATGGTAATTATCATTACTATTGCAGTCATTACCAGCTTGCTTCTTTCATTCTTTTGTGGAATGTTATATCTTCCCTCAAATTAATCTTGCATGTTGCCTTGATTAGTAATTAACTAATAATCCCTGTCTTCTGTAAGAGAATCCTTAATATGGTAAACATTTCAATAGCATAGCCTACTTCCCGTGTTTTGCTGAAAACATGAAATTACATACTTCTGTAACCAAAGATATTGGTATATAGTAGCGTAGACTAGAAGTCACAGTTCACTTTATTTTGATATTATTAGATAATTTTATTTGAACATTATTTAAAAAATATAACTTGTTATTTATTTGTACAAAAAATCATTCACATATTCTTTGTTACATTCATATTTTATATGGTTCCTCTTTGATAATCATTTGCATTACACAAGAAATATAACTTCAAAATTTTGTTCTCTATTCATATTGTCATAGAATATTTTACATGGCCCAAGTACACATACTTTTCATGTCATCATCTGGAACAATATCTTCGACTTCAAGGAGTATTGAACAAAACTCTCAGCTTCCTTCAAGTAACACAGTTGATGTACATTGAATGTTGAAAAAAATCCTCTCGTAGAGCATAAAAACAACAGATTATGCTGATGATAATGTTGAAGAAATATTAAGTTACAAAAGTATTATGAATATTATTTAGTAGCTTTCACTGTGTGTTCAAGTTATGGATTTTTGTCTGTGTGGAGATCTGTTTCTTTACCATAATGCATTTAGGTGTTTAATGATTGAAACATGAAAATCAATTTGAAGAAATATGTAACAGCAACAAGTTGGATGTACAAGCATTTGATAAAGTATGGACATTCATAATCTCAAATGTTTTTAAATGGCTTTAATATGTTCCTATCAACAAATAGATTAAAATGTAACATCGATGTATAGAGTATATAGAGTATACAAGCATTCCTTGCTTGCATGACTTGTCCATGTAGAGCATGATAATATATGTGTTGATATTGTCTACAGAAACTAATATAGATGTGGCAGTGCAATGGATATGCTGAACATAACTGAACACACACACACACACACACACACACACACACACACACACACACACACACACACACACACACACACACACACACACACACACACACACACACACTCATACACATATGTATAAATGGAAACTTACATTTATACTTTAGTAATATTTTGTGTCCAGTATGTTTTTTTTATATAGATAGGTACAGCACTATTTAGTGTACTGATTTTAAACTTCATACTTAATGAAATTATAATATTTGCTGCGCAAGATTAAAAGATACTAGATAGGTAGCTATATAGAGGTTTTATTTTGTACCGTAGTATGTAGCATGATTATAACATCATAATCAGCGTGTGTGTTTGTGTGTGTGTGTGTGTGTGTGTGTGTGTGTGTGTGTGTGTGTGTGTGTGTGTGCGTGCGTGCGTGCGTGCGTGCGTGTGTGTGTGTGTGTGTGTGTGTGCGTGTGCGTGCGTATGTGTGTATGTATGTGTGTGTGTGTGTGTGTGTGTGTGCGTGTGCGAGCGCGCGTATTCGTGTACGTATGAGCATATGCGTGTGCGTACGTGTGTGTGTGTTTGTGTATGTGTGTGCGTGTGCATGTGGGTGTGTGCCTACCCGCGTGCTAGTGTGCCAGAGTGTGGGTTTGTGGATGGGTGGTTGGGGATTTAGACATTAAAAAGAGTATGAGAGAAAGGGAAGAGAGAAGAATACAGAGAAATAGATTTTCCAGCATGGCAATGTAGTGATTACTTAGTAGTGCTGCAACAGTAAATATATTTGCCACAACTACAATAAGAATTATGAAGACCAGGATAAATGAAGTACTTTTTGTTTAACATTTATATGAATTTATTTTTGTCATTATTCATAGAAGTTTAAGGATAGA
>BOPN01001731.1:5000-12500 GCA_017312705.2 Penaeus japonicus | reverse complement strand
ACATGTATATAATGATTAATGAATTATATGTGTATATTTAAGGTCCATTTTGCAACAGATCTTTAAAGGATATGTGATTACCATAATTTTCATCTTCATGAATATTATTACTAGTACCAATATTACTATTAATATTATCTTGGTCAATATTTCTTCATTATACCTTTATAATCATCATTCTCAATGGCATTACCATTTTTTCATTACTACTGATATCAGTATGGTTTATCATATAGCATATTTACTTTAACTTTTATCACAATAATATGTAGTTATAGTAAGTGCTAGTTGCATCATTACATAACTATTTTCATCTTCCATTTTATGTGCACTCTTCTGTAAATATTCATGATATTGGTATATAAAGCCAAATGAAAAATCTTCTAATCTATTCACTATATTTTCATCAGTAACATCTTTACCTGCATGAATCCTAGTTCTCATTTTTATTATTGTAGAAATATATATTGCATTTTCTCACTTGCCAAAGAAAATTATAACATGGAGGGTATCATTTACAGCACTCTAATTTTCAAGCTAAATAAATGAAACATTATCTATGAAAAACTGTTTATTAGGATGCCCTTGACTGGAACTTAATTAAAACTATTAATATGTAATTTTCTGCAGTGATAAATTTATTTAATCAAGTGAATATTAACCCTTTGGCTTCTAGAAAGAGGAGGAAATGTCGTCCATTTTCCAATACAAATATGAGTCACTACAAAAGAGTTTGTAATGATAGAAGTTGAATTTATGAATATGACAAAAACAAAAAACAAAAGTAAAAGAAAATGCACTGATTTTGTATGCTTGTTTGTTAGAAAAAGGTGATTTGGAGGAAAGTGAGTAATTTTTATTTCCCAGTCATGAAGAATCCCATGCAGTGACTGTAAGAAAAGCGTACAAGTGAGCAAATGCAAAATATATTATCAAATGATAAAGACCAGTATGTCAGGTGGTAAGATTGGTCCAAGCAGATATGGACTGACCAAAGTAAAGAATTTAAACTTCCAGCAATTAAATTATATTTACAGTTCTTGGTGTGAGTCATGCATTCATCAGTATTTCAATGCCTACTTTTTATAAGTCAATTATCATAATTTTCATGTGTATATATCACCTTCAGACAAATCATGAAGAACTGTTTTTAATTAAATATTATGCACCACTCTTATAACTTTAAACTTTTACTATAATTGTCATATTTATTTTATTTATTCAAAGTAGGATTTATAATTGAAGTTACATTACATATTTTGTCCTATCTTGTAGGATAAAATATGTCAATGTAGTTGGGAAATTTGGGGATTGTGTCATTCAGCTGACACTATAAAATATGAAGCTAGAAACTGTAAGTTGTAGCTATCTGAGAAGACTGTTGCCAATACCACTGCAGTCATTACAGTCAACTGTAGCCATGGTCTGGTAGAGGCTTATTAGATTATAACCATTTTATTTAATATGATTTCTCTATACACACAGTCATACATCTCTTTGTGACCTCTAGTCATTGGTTTAGTTCATTTTCCTGCAGAGGATGGAATTGCCATGGATGTAGTTCCCTTTTCCTGATAAAAAGTCTGTTAGCTAATGCCCCCCAAAATCTTTATAGGCAGTACAGATATAGTTTCTTTATTTTCATATTAGGTTTTATATATCTCATAGTCATCCTTCATCATGTATTCAATATTGTGAGAATTAAAAGAGGAGGAACATTCTTATCTATCAAGAAAAAAAAAAAAAAAACAGTATATAGAAGAGAGATTTCTAATCCAGTCTGAGGACCATGTACACAGAATTATGCACAAGATATTTCTGTTAGCACTATGAGAATCCTGGTAGTGCTATACATAAATTAAACTAGTCAGTTAATATTAAGTATACATTAGGTATGTTTAAATATCTATTGATGCTCTGAAATTGAGATTAAGGTTACCAGTGAGATAAGCGGTTCTACCCACTTTGGAGGGGGTTTAGTTATTAGCAATATTTACATAAGCTTTAGATTAAATGAATTTTACATTAATTATGGGTTGGTTGCAAAGACAATTAATATGAAGACCGAAAAGTGGCAGTCATGATATCATAAGCTAGTCAGAAGAGAGGATTGTAGCTAGTTCCTAAATGAACTAATAGCTGTTAAGAGGATGATCATATCAGATTTCTGTGAATTAAGAAAATTTGACACCAATCTCTGTGGTGTTTGTGTAATTCTTCTCTAGGGCAAATTTCATGCAGGGTTATTGTAAGGCAGAAAACTATTCACATTATATAAAAAAAAACATGGCAAGGTGTATCAAAATTATTACTTAATATTTCATTCATATTTCTGTGGAGGATGTTGGATGACTCACAAGAACAGATGTCAGTTGTGTCTATTGAAAAGCAGTTTAATCATATAAGATTTCTTTGATGAAATGTGTTTTCCACTTTCTTGTGAGATAACTATAAATGAAGTAAAACAATTAGTGATAAACAAATTACTGATAGAAGTCTTAATCAAAAGCTTGGGCTTCCCAGTATTTCTGTAGATATATTGTGTAACCATCTGCTGCCTTTACCATAAGTGTCTGCTGTCAAAGTGATCAATATAACTCTAATCTAAAGTTGGATTAATTTGATAGATCAGCTTCATCTTATAGGTGAAAGTTCATGCACTGATTACAAATAGTTTGCTATTTTATGTGATAAAATCTTAATTCCTTCTTCTCTTTAAATAGTAAAGTCTCATAAAATCTCTTTCTAGCACCACACATACAATGGTAGCACAATACTGGTATTACATGATTAGAATAGGCAAATAACACAGGTCACTGATTTTGTGTCAAACTTTTTATCTTTGTGCCTGATTACTTTTCAAGTTTATTAGACAGTAAGTGGTGGTAGAAAGTTTGTTGGTGTAACTTTTGATTAATTAGGTTTACCTTAGTTGCTTCTGTGTGCTGATTGCTAGTAAAGAAATGTTTTGATGTGGAACTAGAACATGGATGTTAGAAAACCTAAATATTTGAAACTGTTTAAAAGAATAGGTAACATGTATAAGTATATATACCAGTGACTTTTGTGTTATGCATAACTATTGATAGTTTGTATCATAATGTTCTCAGTCAGTCTATTTGAATTAGGAGGAAAACACAATTATGCATTCCAATATGAAAATATGCCCAAGTATGCCCAATAAAAAATAAAGTATTTAATGAAGGTTTAGCATGGAAATGTGTAGCTTTTTCATTAGCATTTAGTAATAGCTGAAATACTATATTTTCTATTATATTTAGTAATTTTGATACTTGAATCTAATGTAGGAAGTCAATTCTAATAGTTTGTTTTCAGGTAAATCACATCATATTCTTTTCAAGGAAATACCACATGTAATTGTTGTAAATTTTGGCAAACTCCTTTTTAGAATTTCATGGAAAGAACCTCTGCTGTTTTAAAGCTGGTCATGCGAAAGATGGATACACCCATTTGGGATGATTGTTATTCCGTCTTGTATTCAGTCAATACTCTACAAATATAAATTAAACTTGAAAAGCTACTTTTTCTTATCATTTTTTTACCTTTCCTCATTTGATTATGTTTTCCTTTCTCTGAACTTTAGTAAGTGGCTGAACATGTAAACATATATATATGTGTGTGTGGGTGCGTGCGTGCGTGCGTGTGTGTGCGCGTGCGTGTACGTATGTGTGTGCGTGTGCGTGTGCGTGTGCGTGTGCGTGTGCGTGTACGTGTGTGTGTGCATGTGCGTGTACATGTGCATGTGCATGTACGTGTACGTGTACGTATACGTGTACATGTACGTGTACGTGTGTGTGTGTGTGTGTGTGTGTGTGTGTGTGTGTGTGTGTGTGTGTGTGTGTGTGTGTGTGTGTGTGTGTGTGCCTGTGTGTGTGTGTGTGTGTGTGTGCCTTTGTGTGTGTGTGTGTGTGTGTGTGCATATGTGTACGTGCATGTCTGTGCGTAGCTGTGTGTGCATAACTGTGTGTGCTTAATTGTGCTTGTGCTTGTATGTGCATGTGTGTGTGCCATGCATACATCCATTTGACCATAACACGTAAAATATACCTCTTGGGTTACGGATGTGCCATCAATCATCAAAGCCAGTGAGTTCTTTTGTTAATTAATCTCTGTTTACTGAGGAATAACAATGAGAGCGACACTGCTCCTTTTTCTTATTTGCTGTTCTCGTGTCTAGAGGAGCGCTTCTATAAGTGCTGATATATAACATGATTTCATAAATTTGTCTCCACATGTGTAATGTAATATAGCCCTAATAATTGCATGGTTTCAATATCATTCGTGTATGTTTCTAGCTGTAAATATGCCAGAATCACTTGCTTTAAGAAAATCTGCAAAATCTGCTATATATGCTCAAATATGGCACAAATTGTGCCTTATGATAAAAATAAACTATGACATGAATATTTCTTTTTTTTAACAGTTCCTTCAAAAACTTCTTTTACCTGGAAAAGTTAACAAACAAATGGCCACGTGCATCCTAGTCGCTGGCCAGCTAAATTAAGATATTTTTTTACCTACAGGTAAATCCTGTATCATATGTTCTTGGATGTCAGGTGTACAATTACCAACGAAGTTCCGGACTACTAAAGCTACTTTCCAATGAAAGTAATATATACTTTAAAACAATGATTGCGCAGTACCAAAGACCAAAATGACGAAATGCCTCATTCCCCTGTTAAATTATCTGTCTTTAATTTATATCTGGGTCAGCAAAAAAAAAAAAAAAAAAAAAAAAAAAAAAACAGTAAATAGACACATAGAAAATATTGTCTGAAAAAATGCTTAATCACATCGATCATATTGGTTAATGGTAAAGTTGTTTTGTCATTTTAAATCGGGCTTACTAATTATTGAAAACATGCAATTCATAACAAAAATACATACTAATGATAGTTATAGTTCCAATACAATGGTAAATGTACGATTGTATGTATACATGCGAACAGAACACGAAATCTGAATGATTAGTATGCGTTTACATTCTTAAATAATTGCACAATATATAATTCAAATACCAAATGGGATAATTCTGCAATTTTTCATAGATCACTTTTTAGATATATACATTGTCCATGAAACCGAAGGTGCAGGCTTTTCAGGTCCACATCTTGCTTGACTTGAAAAGCCTGCAGCACTGAACCAATGATGGCCGACTTTGAGAGTTTATCCCAAGCAGTTTGGTCACGGCCCTTGAAATCCCTAGGTCAGGCAGAGAGGCCGTCAAGAATTTCGCCACCGTCTCTCTGAGGAACCTCCAGACCAGCGAATAGCAAGGCTTTGTCCAAGAGAGTACTACCTGTAAGGCCGTACCACTAGCTGAGGCTGTCCACAGCGGCCAGTCTCTGTAAATGGTCCACAGTGGACAGATTCCGTAAGTCGTCCACAATGCACATGTCCGGTAGGAGAGAGGAACTGGGCTTCGACGCTTGGAGCCTTTGAGGAATATGGGACTCCATTCCTCCAAGCGTCGCCTAGTACAGCACCGTAGGGAAGCCCGGACGGTCTATGATCAGGGACCATAGGGACGTTAAACACCAGAGCCAAGAAGGAAGTTCGGCTTCCCTGAGGAATTTTAGGGGCAGTCAAAGAGGAAACTGCAACCTATCTTTCTCGCAGTTCCGGTAGTAGACCTCCGGCCCAGGGACCACTGACCACCTTTTAGAAAATCTTCCGACGTCGCCAAAGCCATCACGTCTGGCAGGAAGGGTAACGTTCTCCGGAGGGGAGTGAGGTGGAAGGCAGTCGAGGAATGCGAAGCTTTTGAGGAAGAAGATGGTCCGTTGTCATGGACGTTAAAACTCAATTAGAATCAATAATTGATCTGGGAGTAAAATACAAGATGACGAGTCTCGACAAAATGAAAGACAAATGAAAGACATCTTTGGTAACAGATGTCCCTGAGGAAGGGCACCACCCAGAGCAATCAATCAACCGAAATGCGAGTGATAATGAAGGTATCCGCTTCATAGTTTACAGAGGCCCCACTTGATATAACACAAAATCTGACTTTATCATTTAATCTAGGCCATCATTTATCTGGACATTGCCTTTTTAATCATGACATCGTTATTGTTATTCATTTTCATATCATACCCATCATTAATTAATAGAACTAGTTTTCATAATGAATTCTTATTCAACTCGCTCTTTATATTTACGGAACAACCTGGTCCTACCGCATATGCCAAATTCTGCATATCCGCGAGGGTCTTGCCAGTTCATCCCCTATACCGTTTTGGCCGGAGCTGTGGCGGCGTGGATATTTTAGATTCCACAAAGCAAACGGGTCTCTTACGTTCTAATACAAGGGCGTCAAACTCACTCAGGCAGGTTAAGTTTATACTCCCCATGTAGGCCAGATAACTAATTTTAAGAGGTAAGTGGAACCCTTTGTAAACAGTTTAAAGCATAATAAGTAATATATATTAAAGACAAAAAGGCCAAATGATTGATTTAAGCAAAGTAAGAATATTGTTTATATAAGCACGAGTATGTTGATACGCATGGTTGAAACCCTTGCTCAGAGAGTCTGGCTAGGTCTGTATTCGGTAGTTTCATTTGGTTTCTCTTGGGGTACGTAAATGACTGCAATTATAAATAGTCTCTGGCAGAAATTCCTCTCATGAATTATGTTTAGTATCTTTTTAATTGTCATTAATATCATGTATGCACGCTTTTTACAGAAGCAACGGTTTTTATTTCATTTATGTTTTGTTTGTTTTTCATTATCATTGTAATGATAGAGGATTTCATTGTGAAATTCGGGAAAATTCGCCATTTTTCAAAAAAAATAAAATCGGCAGCTACCATTGATTCTTCCTACATAGTTTTGATTTAGCTCATCCGGCGAGAGATAACTAACCCCCTGCAAAAGGATCCAAGTCAACATCCTCTTTCATTCTTGAGCTAAATCCTTAAAGACACATTTCGAGTCTATTAGCTAGATTATTGCATCAGCTTCGGGAGTTGATAAAAGTGTTATGAATCCCGTTGCATAAGAATATCACAAATGCTATTCAGTCATTTGTATGCTAGTATTAAGACTTACAATACCCCTATTTAATGATAATAACAATAATGAGAGAGAAATAATAATAATGATTATAATGATGATAATGATAACAAAGTAGATAATGATAATGATAATAGAAGTAATTACACCAACTATCATTATCATAATCCTTTTCATTATGATCATATTAATAACAATGAAAATAACAACAATTACAATAATAGAAAAAATAAAACATCCCACGACGTACAAAGGACATCTCTAAAATTCAGACAGCAACAGAAAGCGAGTTATAACTCTAAAACGTTCACACGAATAATTTACAGCTTAATCCCAAAATTATCTCAGAGTTATTGATTTTCAAAAGATGAACGCAGGTGCCAAAACAAGAGAGGTCGGCGATGAATCTTTGTTGGGGAAAGTTCAAAGAAGAAAAATTGTGAATGATTGATAATCTTGATGGT
>BOPN01001730.1:212477-217477 GCA_017312705.2 Penaeus japonicus | reverse complement strand
CAGACGGCTTATCGTTCATGTCATTTTCATTCAGATTTTTTTTTTTTATTTATATTTTTGTCGATGTATTCTCATTTGTCAATTAATCTGTTTATTGTTTTATATTCATTTCATTCATCAGTATCTTCTCTCACGAATATTCATCTCCTAATTCATTCCATAATTTCTATAGTAACTGTCGATTTATTACATCCAATTTGTCTATATATATTGTTTATATTTTTCTTCATTAATAATCTCTCTGTATGTTGATCTGTACTATATTATACATATCATGTTTCTTTCAAATAGGCTCTTTAATAATCTATCTATCTGTCATATAAAAGTGCGTTATATGATGCAATAGTCGGTTATATGATATAAATCTATTATATAATGTAATAGTATGTTGTGTATATATATAGCATTCATTATATGAAATGATAATCTATATATATCTGTTGATTTATCTTCTTCCTCCTCTTCTTCTTCCTCTTCATTATTACTATCCTAATAATTTTTGATATTATCATTTTTATTATTTTGTTGGTATCATTATCATTATTTTCATTATTATAATTTGTATTGTTACTATTACGTTTGTTATTGTTATCATTATTTTTATCACTAATATAATTATCATTATCATCATTATCATTATTATTATCATTATCATCATTATCATCATTATCATTACCACTGACATTATTATCTTTATTATTATTATTATTATTATTATTATTATTATTATTATTATTATCATTATTATTATTATCATCATTGTTATTATTATTATTGTTATCATTATTATTATTATTATCATTATACGAGTATATTCTTTTGATTAGCTTTTTATAAGATCAAACACCGGGTCGCTCCCAGCGACCTAGGGTGAGTGAAATTGGAAGTTTTATATTGCGAGTTCTGCGGAGTGAGATTAATATGAATATAATAAAAAGTGTATAAAAAAGTATAAAAATTTAAAATTATTGTATGAGTATAAAAATAGATATTTGTTTTGTAAAAATCCAGGTATATAAAAAATATAAATTCCATTGAGTACGAAAAAAAGTTTATATGGTGAGAGCTCGTCTTAGAACATGTGCAGTACTATTAAGTACAATTTTCTGTATCTCTTGTAAAGAGGGATTTCCTGGAATTTTATTAACAAAGTCTTTGGCTCCTTTCTTTATCAGGCCTAAGGCACCTACCACTACTGGGATCGTACGAGTCTTTAGGTGCCACATCTTTTCTACTTCTATCTCTAGGTCTTTATATTTCGAGAGCTTTTCAAATGTTTTCGCAGCTACATTCCGGTCAGAGGGCACACTCATATCAATGAGAAAGCATTGATTGTTCTTTCTATCCTTAATTACAATATCAGGACGGTTTGCTTGTATTGTGCGGTCTGTTTGAATCGGAAAGTCCCAAAGAATAGTAACATCTTTTCCCTCTGTGACAGGTTCTGGATGGTGTTTATACCAGTCACTTTGGATCTTGATGGAAAAGCGGTTACATATTTTCCAATGGAGGTATTGACCAACCCTGTCATGTCTGTTTTTATACTCCCCTGGTGTTAGGATGGAGCAGCCAGAAACAAGGTGGTCGATTGTTTCTATTCTTTCATCGCAGAATCTACACTTTGGGTCAGCCCCGTTATGTAAAACATTGGCTTGATAGTTTCGTGTAAACAAACTTTGATCCTGTGCTGCAAGAATGAAGCCCTCGGTTTCCGCTTTCAGTCCGGAGCTACGTAGCCACTGATGGGTTGCCTGTGTGTCTACATCAGCATTATTGGCTCGAGCAGCAAACTGTCCATGGAGAGGTTTTTCTTGCCAGCGAGATTCAAGTTGTTTTAAGCCTTCATGTTTCGCTTTCTTCTTTGTTTTGCGAGCAATCTCAGTTGGTGATAATAGGTTGTTGATTTCTATTTCAAGGTCAAGTTCCCGAGAAAATTTGTCAGATTCCTTAGTAACGGAGTGTAATCTTTTTGAGTTTTCATGCCTGTTTACTAACTGGAGCATCCAGTCTTCAGTATTGTCCAAGTAATTGTAGAGGCCTATCGTTGACGTTTTGTAGGAAAGTTCCAGCTGTATCATACCTCTTCCTCCTTTGCTACGTGGAAGGTACAATCGGTCAACATCAGATTTCGGATGGAGCATTTTGTTACAAGTAAACAGTTTTCTAATTTTACTATCTAGTCTTTTGAGTTCACTCAAGTTCCAATTTATTATATTAAAACTGTAAGTTACTACTGGTAATGCTAAGGTGTTTATAGCGGTGATTCTGTTTTTTTAATTCAACTCAGTTTTCACGATAGATCTGATTCTGCGTAAACATTCTTTCCTAATTTTCTCCTTCATTTTAGCGTGTTGTATCCCATCGCCCTCATTGACTCCTAAGTATTTATATGTACCTTCTTGGTCAAGCTCTTTAATGACAGAGTCGTCATCTAGCACAATATTCTTCGTTTGCTCTAACTTCCCTTTTTTGAATGTGGCCTTTGCACATTTGCTTAACCCAAACTCCATTCCTATGTCATCACTAAATGCTTTTACTGTTTTCAGTAACCCCTCAAGTTCGTTGTCATTAGAAGCATATAGTTTCAGATCGTCCATGTAAAATAGATGACTTATTCTGCGTTCGAAGATTTTGTATCCATATCCAGTTTGGTTAAGGAGTCTGGAGAGAGGCATAAGTGCCATGCAAAATAACAGAGGTGACAAAGAGTCGCCCTGGAAGATACCACATTTTATTTTCATGCCAGGGGAGGACAAGATACCAGTAGAGTGGGATAAGAAGAGATTAGTCTCCCACATTCCCATAGATGATCTGAGGAAATTTATAAGGGTAGGTGATAATTTAAAAAGTTCTGAGCAACGTAATATCCAAGAGTGGGGTACACTATCGAAGGCCTTTTTATAGTCAATCCAGGCTGTGCTCAAGTTACGATGTTTAGATTTTGCATTTTCGAGCAACATTTTGTTTATCAGTAATTGATCTTTGCAACCATACGAGCCCTTTTTGCATCCTTTTTGTTCGATTGGGAAAATGTCGTGTTCCTCTAGGTGTGCATAGGTTCTTTCTGAAAGGACAGAGGTTAAGAGTTTGTACGATGTGGATAAACACGTGATTGGCCTATAGTTTTTTGGGTCCCCAGTCTCAACTGTCTTAGCAAGTAAGTATGTGGTGCCTTGGCAGAACCAAGTTGGTGTGAGGTGGGGTTCGTTAATCAATTTGTTAAGACTTGATGCTAGTTTAGAGTGAACAGATTGTAGTGTGTCCAGCCAGAAATTAGGAACCTGGTCTAGTCCTGGAGATTTCCATTTATGGGCTTTCCTTAGTGCTTTCGTTATCTCTTCAGTAGTAATATCACTCCATTGTTGTTCAGGGATATCTACTGCTTCCTTTTCTAGTTCTTCAATCCATTTAGCGTTTTCATTATGTCCTGTATTATTACCCCAAATGTTGTTCCAAAAGTCTTTGACTTGATCTTCAGTTGGTATTTCTTTTACTTCGATGGTCGTTTTACCAATTTCTCGGTAAAACTTTTTGGCATCCGTCTCAAAAATTTTGTTTTGGCGGTAAAAATCGTTGCGTTTTGTAAATCGTCGTAGTCTTTGGGCTTTCACTTGCAGTTTTTGCTTAAGTTCTTCTTTAATGACAGGTATTTGTTCCTTATTTTCAATTTGGTATTTTCTTATTACTTGTTTGGATTTTCTAGATTTTGATTTTCCATTCTTTTGGAGTTCTTCTAGTATTGAGATCTCTCTTCTAAAGTTCTCAATTTCTTTATCAATTTGTTTCTGCCATTTAGGCTTAGAAGGGCCTCGTCGTTTCCCTTTATTTCGTTTTCGTTTATTTTTTATCCCAGATTTTTCTTGTAATACTTTCGATGTTGCGTAAATTAGTTGGTTGAGTTCTGTTAAATCTGGGTCTCTTTCAGTACAGAGTTGCCTTAAAGCTACATTGCCAAGGTTGAATATTTTTTTAAATTTATGAATCTGTCTGATTTTCAGGAAGGGTTCTCTCTCAGCTATGTCAGTGTGCATTACAATAGACAATTCTTCAAGTATGTCTGTCTTCATAGAGCTTATCTCTTCCTGATCGAAATCATCTTCAGCTACATCATTCCTAATTTGCCTATCGTTTTCCACCTCGTCATCCACCTCTTGTACGTTGTTTTCATTCTCATCGGGCCCTTCATCCTCAGCATTTTCAATATCATTGTCATCAGGTTCCTCTGCTTCAGGTTCTCTAGTGTCGGCTTTAACCTGTATTTTAATTAGTTCAATTTCCATATCTGTTATTTTCTTAGTACGCATAATATATCTCCTCACATTTGCTAGTTTGTTTGCATCCATAAAATCTAGTTTATCGCTATCACTATTACGTCTACACCATGTTAGAAAAGTGTCTTCAGTATTATTGGTTTGCGGTTTTTCTAGCGCATAATAAAAGCAATACAGTACTTCCTTGTGTTCTTCTCGTGTCCATCTCTTTCTTTTTTCCTTTTGATTTTGTTTTGGTGGTGAACCCGAGGGGCCAGGGTTGGGACAACTCCCGTTCTGGTGACCACTTGGGCATTCGTTAAGAGAAGAATTAGACTCAGTAGCAGATTTTTCGACCTCAGGCTGGTCTTGCCCTGAGGGACGCGTCCCTTGTTGACCCGCGCGACGGACGATGCGGTATGATTTTCTTCTAGGTTTCATTTAATTTCAAATAGCATTTTAACCTTACTGCCAAGGGACATTATCATTGTCATTAGAAAGATTGCTAATCAAAGCTGAAGACCTCTTTCCGGCCATGAGACTTAGCTGATCCCGCCGGACGTCAACCCGGTATTTCACGTTCGGGGCGAGATTTTTATATCTGAGGTTCTCAACTCATATCTAGGTTTGCCTTAAAAGGCTTAGAGAGGCCTAGTTCCCCTCATTGTAGAGAGAAAGATATTACAGACAAATCCAAACCATACAGTGCACCGAACCCCAACACCCCGCCCACCGACACGTCCGGGGGAA
>BOPN01001730.1:144977-154977 GCA_017312705.2 Penaeus japonicus | reverse complement strand
CCTACGACCCAGTTCATTCACAACGTCCACCTCACACTACGCCATTCATTCAGAGTTTCAACAAACATTTCATTCATAATTTCCACGCGCATTTCACATAGCCAAGCGCATTTGATATATAATAGCCAGGAGTATATTAATCTGACTATCCATTTCATTCATATTTTCCCCTTCGTGATTTCTACGAACGTTTCATTCATAATTTCCACGAACATTCCGCCTTCAACTTCCACGAATGTTTCATTCATCATTTTCTCGGACGTTTCATTCATAATTTCCACGAACATTCCGCCATCAACTTCCACGAATGTTTCATTCATCATTTTCTCGGACGTTTCATTCATAATTTCCACGAACATTCCGCCATCAACTTCCACGAATGTTTCATTCATCATTTTCTCGGACGTTTCATTCACAATTTCAAAAGGCATATCATTCATAAGTTAACCTCACATTTACGAGTATGCTTATCCCAGAGCAAAAATTAATCCGAAAACTTTATTCTTAATTAGAGCATAATGGAGTTCTCTTCTGATGGATGACGTAACTTCATTCATAAATATACCTCACCACAAGGAACTATTTTTTCTTTTGGAAAGAAAAAAATAAAAGAATTCTTAGAAGTTAAGATAGTGTGGAAGGAGGAAAGGGAGGAGGAAGAAGAGGAGGAGCAAGAGGAGATGGGAGAGGAGAAGGAAGAGGAGGAAGAAGAGGAGGAGGAAGAGGAGGAAGAAGAGGAGGAAGAAGAGGAGGAAGAGGAGGAGGAGGAAGAGGAAGAGGAAGAGGAAGAGGAAGAGGAAGAGGAAGAGGAAAAGGAAGAGGAAAAGGAGGAGGAGAAGAAGGAGAAAAAGAAAAAGAAGAAAAAGGAGGAGGAAGACAAAGGAAAGGAGAAAAGAAGAAAAGAAAATCAGATTTGCATGAATTATGGTCTAAACAGGATTAAAGGAAGACCAGCTTTTATTTCATGTTACAATTATGCAAATGCACGTTAAACAAGGCGTCAGCTGACGGGGTGGGGGTGGGGTGGGGTGGGGGGTTTGCTCTCCAATTTCCACGTTTTCTGAAAATCACTGCTGAAAAATATGCATAATGATGGATAATTAATAACTATCCTCTGGTAATTCATTATTCAGTTCTTTTTACGATGTAGAAAATAAACAAACATGCATCCTTAATCATGTGTTTATTCTTCTTTTTTTTTATTATTTTTTTTTTTTTGGGGGGGGGGGGGGGGGGTAAAAAAAGGGAAAAAATCTAGTTCTATGTTCAGATGGAGCGAGTAATGCTAATTGCATATTTTAAAATTTATGTTAAGCAAATGTTCACTATTCCAGCGAAAGAGGAATAAGAATAATGATGCCAAAATGATAATGATAATGACGCTACATATTGTGCAGGAGGACGAGGATAATGAAGACAAAAACGATGGTATTAATAATGAGGAAAATGCTGCTATTACTACTATTGCAACTGGTGATGATGATGATAAAGATAATAGAAGTTTCCGTTTGTCCTGATATGGAGGAAAAGGATAAAGATGAAGCTAGTGTTTTTGTATTGGGGTTTCTCAGCGATGTATAAGGAAAGGAAACGGAAGGAAAGAGACACGGGCGAATTAGCTTGTGGTCTTTTTTAAAAGTGGAGAGATTAGAAGACGTGGGGAAAGATGGGGAGGAAAAGATCGTGAAGCTTGGAAATGCGATGGATAAAAAGGGGAGCTGTGAGACATATTTCGCATGTTTGGGACAGAAAAGATGGGGATTTGCAGACGATTTTGTCTTTCTTATTCCTCTCAAAGCACCAAGTATATTGTCTGTGATTTTCCGAAAGTAGTAGCCATGGCAGAAGCGATAGAATGCAGATAAGGTAGCAAGGCAACGCCGATGAGAAAGGGAACATCAGTATTTTGTCAAATTTTGGTAGTTTATTAGAGGAATGGCTTTTCTGTCGAGTATGGAAGGAATAAATTCAAGAGTACCGCCCCAGATATGGGAGCAGTACTCAATTGAGATCGGGATTTGTGTTTGAGATTAGTATTAGGAGCTGAGTAGCTGCGGGAGAGCCAAGAACTCTTTAGAGAAAGCTTTTATGGATTTTGAGGGATAGCAACGGTAGTCATATAATAGGCCCAGACCATTACCATTCTTCATCACAGGCTGATAGAATAAACTGACCATTTTAGGTTATTTCACCTTTGATATATTTGACCTTGTTAACCTACCAAAGTGTTCAGTGACGGTCAGATCAAAGGTGAGAAATGAAATTGTGACTGACCTTTTTAGAAGACTGTTCTCACAGGCTAAGTGATGAGAATCAAATTAAAAAGAGTGGCCAAAATATGTATCGTATGCATATTTTGATAGAGTGGGAGATGGTGAGGAAGCCGTCTCCTCTGACGGCAATCGATCCCTCAGACAGGAAACTACCAGTCCTTTTGAGGGTTGACTGAAGAGCAAACACTGGAAGTTTTGCTAGACCGCCTTTATGCCAGACACAATCAAAGGCCAAAGAAATGTCCAAGAAGATCCCCCTGCTCTCACCATAGGAAGCGAGAACAGGGGACCAAATATGGACTGCCGAGACAACTAGTCACCGTAGACCATGCCCGTCGAAAGCCACAAGTCTGGTAGACCCAATGAAGATAAGGAGCGGTTTGGAAATGATGGGTCTATTGCCTTAGGAATGTGGCTGCTCTTGGTCGGTAGTTGTCGGTAGGTACTTGCCTTTTTTGTGGGGATAAGGAATATATATGGGATATTTTCCTGGATGAAAAGATGGTTGAAGATGGGAGCAGGTTCAGGAGCACAGGTTTTCAAGACAGTTGCATGTATACCATCATGGTCTTCTGAGTTTGAGGTGTAAAGATTTAATGGGCCTTTACGATTAGAAGAATAATGAGGATATCAATAGTAATATGATTTCGATGTTGATAAGGATCAATATAGTAATGACAACAATAGTTTTGAGTGTAATGACACCGAAAAAAAGAGTAAAAAAAGATAAAGAGGAAGGTGGCATAGAAGGAAAAGATGAAAAACAATAAATTGAAGTCGTATTTAGCATATGAGAAAACAAAATAAAAAGAAAGCGAAAACGAGAGAAAACGGGTAAGAAAAAGCTGAAACAAACATAAATAGAAAACGAAAAAAGAAGCAGGTAAGAAAGCACTGAAAAACATATATAGAAGACAAATTAGAAAATGTAGAAAGAAAACAAAGAGAAAACGAAAGAGAAATTTAGGAAAAGGCTAAACTATCCGTTACAGAAGCAAATATATATTAATTTCTACTAAAAGAGAAATGATTAATACACACGAGAAAAATAATGTATCAAGAGAGGAGATACGACGATGATGAAGGAGAAAAGAGGGAGAAGGGGTGGAAGAAGAGGAGGAGGAGGAGGAGGAGGAGAAGAGGAGGAGAAAGAAGAGGAGGAGAAAGAAGAGGAGGAGAAAGAGGAGGAGGAGAAAGAGGAGGAGGAGGAGGAGGAGGAGGAGGAGGAGGAAGAAGAAGAAGAGGCCGACGGTGACGATAAGAAGGGAATACAGATAAAAAGATAGGTGGGGATAGGGCAGGATAGGAAATGAATGAGGAGAAAAGAGATTAAGATTCCTGTATCTCCTCCCACCGGAGAGTAATTTATCTTGTAGGAATTCTTTCTTCGTGTTATTCTATCGACCCTTAATCCTTCTATTGTCACCCCTAATTACAACCTTCTGTTTTCCACTTTCCATTGATCTGCGCTTCCGTTTTGCCTTAATCTTCTCTTAGATCCAAATATGCACTCTCATCATCCACTCATGGTGTACCTTGACCTACATTCTGATTGTCATAATACGCCGCAGCATGATGTCATTGGTATATCTTATTGCGTGCATAGCATCTCCGGTAGCCAATGCATTTTCAAATTGCATTACACTACCTGTTGCGTTGCTTGCCTTCGTGTGATGCATTCAAACATGTGATATGTTTGCAATCTTTTTCTGGTTGAAGAGAATTTTATTTTACCCATTTTGCATTATCTTACTGAGCTGCTTCCAGGTTGCTTGCAATATTTTCCATCAAAAGTGGGACCCATTCTTTTTTACCTTTATTGTATAATTTACTTGTTTATTGGGAATCTGAATGTCTTCTACATTCTGCATTATCTATTTTAATTTCTGCTGAGTTTTCCTTTTCCAAGTTTTACATGGCATTTTGTCATAAACCTCCAAAATGAAGCTCTAAAATATTATTATTTTTTTTCCATCGCAATTTTTTTTTTCCCGTGAAACCTGGTTTATCTTTTACAACTCTGTAAAGAAAGTTTTTTTTTCCTCTTTACTAAGCTGCATTTAAACCCTATTTCCTTTGTGGGTCTGAGTTCTTCGCTGCTTTTCCTTTTACTACCACCTCTGGCCTCAGAGCCTTTGAGATTCGTTCCCCTTTTTTGTTGCTCTCTTCAATATGTCATTCCCTGTTCTCGTAACTAGCAGTCTTAACTTTTTTATGTCTCTTTAACTTTCAGACTCTCGATCTCTTTCGGGCAGGGTCGTCATACCTTGCTCCAGTTCTGCAAGTAATGTCAAGGGATATTCTGCTTTTGTTGTTTCAGGGAATGTGGGTTACTATTCTATCATTAATTACAACAGAATATATTCCTAATTCAGTTTCTGATATATATATATATATATACATACATATATATATATACATATAAATATATATACATATATATATATATATATATATATATATATACACACACACACATATAGGGATACATTAACACGATGTTTGAACTATAAATCGCTATGTTTTGATTTCTCTCTTTTTTTTAATCCATGGTTATAAGTATTTAGATATGATACAAACGACATGTCTTGAATACAAAGTAGACATCCACACAGGAAGAGTAACAACAAGGCCAGCTGTATTTAATGCGAATATCAATGAAGTCGCACTAATTACATTCCAGACTTGTTTGTACGCGATGCTTGGAATTATCATCGTCTGCGTTTCGTGGTATTGACACACACACACACACACATACACACGCACATCCACACACTCACACACACACACACATACACACACACACACACACACTGAATGTCAATAATCAAGCGTAAGTGATACCAGGAAGCGTTTGATAGCTGAACAGTTTTAGGGTTGGATAATTCTTGCAAGTTTGATGTGATTAATTACAATATTTTCTGACACGTAATTCATAAAATACAGTTGAATTAACATAGAGATCAAGAGTCATGATCACTGTATTTCACATTGAAATAAATGTACCAGACAACTTGCATTTATCTAAAAGAAATTCGCGCTGATTATCTTTAAATTAATGCAATACAAAAGCATGTAAAACCATTCCGAAATTGCCCGCAAAAATTCCTTTTTGATAACGGTATAAACTATTCAGAATATTTAGATCTTTTAGCATTTACAACGTGAAAAAAAAGAAAAAAAAGTATGAACCATTTTTCATGTTAAAACCAGCTAAACTTTTATACCAACTTTTTTGTATACTTTTCTGCATTTCTTTCGGTCCTACTGTTTCTTAATTTTCTTCGTATTTCGATTTAAAAAAAAACCTTCTTGCTTGATTTGTTTCCTTTATCTTACTTTGTTTTATTCTTATTTTAGTTTCTTCATATCTCCCTGTAGTTTTAAGATTAGTTATTTTCTTTACTGTTTTTTTCTTTTTTTTCTTATCGTCTTTAGACTTTTTCTTCACCATTTTTTTTTCCAGTTAAGTTATCATTCTTTTTTGTTTCTACATTATGAACAAAGATAATTAGAACTTTTTTCATTAGATTAGAATATTACGATCAACATGATAATATGAGTAGTTCTAGTAATACTGATATATCTATACGAAAAAGATAACAAAAAACTGTCGAATTTCTCATTTTGTCTTAACAACATATTGTTTGCATTTGCAAAACTGGATTTTTTGCAGACTTGGCAGATGTTTTCAGGTGTATCAACCTTCCCGAGTCTATTAACTACATGTTAATTAAATCAAGCTCGTATAGTAAACGAGAACGACTGACTTAATAATGAATGAAGCCGTGGATATCTATCAGAAGACTAGCAGAATACAAGATCACAGGAACACATCGTGAGTGGCGGTTGTCCTTTCTGGCGTGTATGATACGTATACTAGTGATTTTCAGCAACAGGTGAGCAACCTACCATGATAATGTGCGTTTTTATTTCTACTCTCGTAGAAAAGTAGCAATGCCATAGAAGGTTTTGTATCTAGAGTAAAGTAATATCCTTATAATATTTGTCTTATTTGGAGGGAGACTGACTCGTGACATTTCACCTCAGATGTGTGCCTGGGATGATTCTGGCACGGAGCCAAGTTATACCCTAGAGACCCATTTGTTTTTTGCCCTATGAAGTATTGTCCGATGTTGGGGCAAGCTAGAAGCGGTTGTCCTTCTTGAAACTGCACGGGAGACCAGTGTAAGAAATAGAGTGATAAAAAATTTGTTAAGATAAGGTCGAAAGATTTGGGAGGCAATGAACCAGTATGGCGACTCCAGGATATGATAGCGTTTTTCTGTTTATTTCTTAATTTTATTATCCAGTGAACGCAAAGCTCAAATGCACATGCAACCATTTCGTTTATGATTAAACAACTTGCGAATACTTCAGAATTATAAAAAGAAAAGAAAAACAAAAACAAAAGATGAGAATTAATAACGAAAATTATTATTCAGCTAATTGTTTTAGAAAACATGTTTAGGTAAGTCAGAGAAAAATGGCTGGATGTTCACAAACAGGGGGGGAGTTTCCGTCTTTAGCCTGGCAAAGTTCGTACATACGTATATTCTTGTATCTTTATTGGTTCTCTTTCTGATGTATGATAATACAGTAATATATGTGGGAATGATCTAGTAAATGATAAATGAATAAGCAGTATCATTTTTCATTAGCTTATTTGTTTTTCATTTTTTGTAGAAATTTTGTTCTTATCTGGTGCATTTATATCATATATTGTTAAGTAAAATCATTCGTAGCGTTTAGTTATGACCTCTACACATTCCTAGATCTAACTCTGTCGCTGCCGAGATCGATTGCTTATTGCCATTCGATCATCTGTCAGAGTGTATATTATCCTGTGTGACATTCTTTCTTCCTTTGTTCTTTATTTCATTTTATTTATTATATTTTATTTTTGGTTTTCTGACATATAATATTCAAAGGTGGTGAAACGTTTGCAATGTGATTAATTATGTAGTTGTTTCCTGGCAGGATTATTTTTCTTATTTATGTATTCATACGTTTGTTTATCGATTTTCTTTTATTTCCAGATAGATTGGTGTCAATGTTGTTGTTTTTTAAAATACATATATGTTATCCATCGCATTAAAAAGAAAAGCAATACTTGATTATCGATAACGAAAAATGTCCATTAATATTAATAATGATTATAGTAATAACAATAATGGAAATTATATCAACAATAAGAAGGACAATAGCAAGGACAAAAATAATAATGACAAAGACAACAATAACTAGAATAATGCAAGAAACAAAATAAGAATAGAAATCAACGCAAGCCAAAGTCACATCATCAAGTCCCATAACGCAAAAGGAAGAGGACGCTCGCCATGCAATAGATCACGAATTCGCACACTGGGCCACACCGCAGACGGAACCATAAGATTCGCCAGTCTGGATTATTCACGAGCGACGACCCGGCTTCGCTGTTAAGTCCAATTACAGACAGACGAGGCTGCGGAGTGTGGCGTTTTGAGACGTATTGTGACGCCCGGGTTGGGAGAAAATACGATTTCGCTCCCTGGAAGATATTAAAACTTCCCGTGGCTTTGAATATTTAGGAGTTTGGTGTTACTGATGGTGTGTGTTAACCAGGGCGCTGTCTCGCTTTCTGAGATTTGTGGGATGTGTAATGAGGTTCGTCTCTCTGTCTGTTAGTCAGGCTGTTATCATTCCTGGTTTTACTGTTGCTGTTGTTATTGATTATTAATTCTCTGTTTTTAGTATTACTGTTTCATGGATATTACCGATATTGTGGAATATCAATCGTATTAAATGATACTTGATTATTTATATTATTCATTGCAAAAAATATGCAGAAAAGTAAGTACTTTTATTCGGCAACAGTCGCAGTAAACCTTCTTGGTGATAGACAAAAATGAAAAGAAGAAAACAAGATAAGAAAAGTAAAATACACAAAGGAACTTTCGAGCGTCCTACGACTCCCACCAAGATAAAACTATCTCCAGAAAGCTGTCAGCCCAAATCCAAACACGTTAGTTGATTCTGCTTTCTTTGTGTTGCTGTGTTTGTGGACCGGGCGCGTCTCGTCTCTTGCAGTCTCTGTGCCGTCATATATATTCTCTGTCTCTCTCTCTATTTCTGTTTATCTCTGTCTCGTCCCTGATTCTCACTCTCTCTCTCTCTCTCTCTCTCTCTCTCTCTCTCTCTCTCTCTCTCTCCCTCTCTCTCTCTCTCTCTCTCTCTCTCTCTCTCTCTCTCTCTCTCTCTCTCTCTCTCTCTCTCTCTCTCTCTCTCTATATATATATATATATATATATATGAATCTACCTACCTGTCTACCTATGTATCTACCGATCTCTTTACCTATCTATCCATCCATCCAACTATCTATCTATCTATCCATCTACCTATCTATCCATCTATCTATCTATCCATCTCTCTATCTATCCATCTAGCTATCTATCTATATATCCATCTCTCTATCCATCTATCTATCTATCTATCTATCAATCCATCTATCTATCCATCTATCTATCCATCTATCTATTTATCTATCTATTTATCTATCTATCTGTCTATCTATCTATCCATCCATCTATCTATCCATCTATCTATCCATCTATCTATTTATTTATCTATCTGTCTATCTATCTATCCATCCATCTATCTATATATCCATCTATCCATCTATCTATACACATATACATATGCGGACAATCACAAACACGCATCCAAACAACCGCACAAATACCAAGAAACATCTACAAAGCTCACGACTGCGCACTCGCCCGGACACTTACCTAATGAAAGGCCGCATTCATATATCAAAGAAAATCGCCACTAAACGGGGTGAGGACATGAATAATAAAGTAATAATCACTTAAACTTCATCTACAATATTACACTTGTTCCTTTTTACTTAGTGGAATGGAAGAGCCTGTCACCATACATCACACTTTTTTTCACAATGCGACAAGTATGTATCACTTCTGTCACAAAAAGGTTAACGTATCACTATGGTGAGGGTGTGAAATGTGGAGGAATTTCCGCAGAACTATTTTAAGGTTCTGATACGTATGATTGTTGTTATGGTTGTTGTTGCTGTTATATCCTCGTATTTATTGTTATTGTCATTATTATTATCATTATCACACAAACACACACATACACACACACACACACACACACACACACACACACACACACACACATATATATATATACACACACACACACACACACACATATATATATATATATATATATATATATATATATATATATATATATATAAATTTTCTGGTCAAGTATTTATTATTCGATGTTTTATTACGTTCCCTACAGGGATTTTATATTCTATGCTGTGACTACAGGACTATCCATCTTAGTCTGCGGAATGATATTGACCGTCTCCATCGTATACCACAAAATGGATCATAATGGGAAAGACCAATAAAGAGAGGGTTTCACTTACTGCGAATATTGTGATGCTCACACAGATAACTATTTGTTCCACTCACAGATGATGGGGACATGCATCAATAAGGAGAATATAAAACAGTACATCTTATTCCAGTCCTTGTACTTGACTGTAGTATTGATGTTTCTCGGTCTCTCGATTCAGGCAATCTTCAACGGTTACACTGGGGTTTTAACGCAGAATCAGACATACTTCCTGATAGCTGACTAGGTAGTTGTATGTACTTCCATACTTACGTACCTGATTTACGCGCTAAAAAGAAAGCGTCACATGA
>BOPN01001730.1:117477-119977 GCA_017312705.2 Penaeus japonicus | reverse complement strand
GCATGAGTCTGCATCTTGTAAGCTAATGCATATATCAAAAAGACCTGTAAAGGTGTAGTTTTCTGAATGGTTACGTTTGAAAAATGCAACATTTCAGATTGCAGGATCCTTTCTATTATTGGTAAAGAGACAAGAGGATGTAACACGGCAGAGGAAAACACAACTGACAAGGAAACATAACAGTTTTGATGGGCGAGTGAATATTGTAACAACACGCGTCGAGAAATATGTAAATTCTTAAATGTTTCTCAAAGGCGAAGGAGAATTACGAAAATAGAAATGACAACACAGAAGAAGAAAGAAAGAAAGAAAGAAGGAAAAAGAGAAAGGATATACAAGACAAGGACCGAGTGAATGCAACACAAAGCACAACAAGAACGCCGCAAAATCCCTCCAGGAAAAGAACGAAAGACTGTGACTTTGCCGATAAAATGTGGCGATACGCTTAAAACCTTTTGGCAAAAAGACTTGTTTCTCTTCTTTTCGTTTCTTTAATTCCTCCTTCGTTTCCCGTCCATCAGCTGCGACATTTAAAGACGTAAAATCGCAGACGTTGTCTTTCACGGCTGCAATAAAGAAAAGTTTGTAAGGTTTACAGACGTCGAGGCAAACACACACAGGGGGAATCGCTATGTTTCGCATAACTAATAAACAAAATTGGTAAACACAGCGGCATGTGATTTGAATTGCTGCTCTTTTAGATTATTTGTTATACTTCAAATCTTCTTCCGTCGTTTGCTTACGTCTAACATTGGTATAGTTTCCATTATCGTTATCATTATCATAATTACCATCAACTTTCGTTATCATTTAGCTTAACATTATTCTTATCACCATCACATTACCCTCACAACTAATATACTTATTATCATCATAATTTTTATTTTCTATTTGTTGATTTATCCTTCTATGGATTTACTGTTTTTACCATCAACTTAATTAAATAAGTAAATTCGTCGAGGAAGGAAAACGAAAACAAAACCTGTAAACAAAGAGAATTATCCAAGACGATATGATAAAGTGTTTGTTAATTACACGTTGGAGAAATGTTATTCGCCAGGTAACCGAGACCGTGTTATTCGACATCTCAGCTGTATTATATTCCCTCTGACACTTTTCTAACGGTTTGGCTTTAGTGAGTCTCCTTGTTAAGTAGGAGAGTGTTTGTGCAAACATTGCGACGCCGTGTGAAGCGCAAATTACATGGGGAACAATACGTCGTCCTTCGATTTTGCTCTCTCCCTTGTTTAGGCGAGTGGGGTTGCTTGTGCTTGCATTTCATCCTCTTTGCATGGTGTTTCGAGGAAGGTTTAGAGCATGCTTTGCCACTTACGGCATCGGTCGTAGTGCAGTCTGAGTTGGAGTGTTCATGTACACATAGACACGCACGCATGCACGCAGACACACACGCACACGCACACGCACACGCACACACGCACGCACGCATGCACACACACACACACACACACACACACATACACACACACACACACACACACACACACACACACATATTCTTTGTATAGGGTCCTATTTCTCGTTACCATTGTTTTTTAGAAGCATTAAGAACGAATCCATTAAAAAGATGAATACGGTAATTTATATTCGTCCACTAAGGGAGAAAATATATATGTATAACACTAAGCATTTTCCGCTCCGTTAGCCAAAGCCGGAATCTCCCTCCACGGCTTTAAAAGTATCATCCCTCGCGTTCATTAGTATCGAACCCATAATCCATTAGACACGTCGATACATGTCTGTGCTATTGGCGTCCCTATTTTCCATGGCAACAGTGGCTCGACTTGCGGTGAAACAGGTGACCAAATTGTGGATAATATTTGAAGATATTTACAATAATACAATAATATCCAGATATATATACGTCCACAACGAAGGGGAATGAGTGCCATATAAGCTATCGTGTTATAAGCAGTCGGAAGTTGCTGATAATCTGTATCAGATACACTATTAAATGAAATGATCCTTAATTTTCTTTATGCGTATATAGAGACTTTTAATAATCTTTATTTTTTCAAGACATACATTATCATTATCCTTATCATTTTCTACAGGCATACCTAAAATATCTCGATTTAATCATTTTTTCTCATAGTATTTGCAAACGTAACAATTTTTAAAAGTATACTTATGTTTTATAACCTAAAGCCCCATTCTCTCTCTCTCTCTCTCTCTCTCTCTCTCTCTCTCTCTCTCTCTCTCTCTCTCTCTCTCTCTCTCTTTCTCTCTCTCTCTCTCTCCCTCTCTCTCTCTGTCTCTGTCTCTGTCTTTCTCTCTCGCACCGTAGAACTAGTGTAAGCCACCTACTGGCACTAGTTGTAACCCACCGGCTGGCACCAGTTTGTAAGCCACCAGTGCCACCAGTTTGTAAGCCACCAGTGCCACCAGTTTGTAAACACCCTGTGCCACCGGTGCCATCAGTTTGTAACCCACCGGCTGGCCACTAGTTTGTAAGCCACCTACTGGCACTTGTTGTAAGCCA
>BOPN01001730.1:99977-102477 GCA_017312705.2 Penaeus japonicus | reverse complement strand
CTCCTTCTCTCTCTCTCTCTCTCTTTCTCTCTCTCCTTCTTCTTCTTCTTCTCTCTCTCCTTCTACTTTTTCTTCTTCTTCTTCTTCTTCTTCTTCTCCTTCTTCTTCTTCTTCTTCTTTCTTCTCTCTCTCTCTTTCCATACAACTTTTTCTCTGGACATCATATTCACAACACCGAGTACCTACGTCATCACATTCCTTTCCCTTTTCATTCTCTCCTACTCTATTTCTCCTATAATTCCCGTTGGCAAAAATAGCTGAAAAATCCTGGTTAACCTTTGACCTTTTGCAAGACGCCTCCGCTGGTCTTTCAAGTCGATAACGAATGAAATTTATCAAAGAGGATAAAACGTACGGAACACGGTAGCAAAAATGGATGGGAAAAAATTGCGAAAATGATAACGAAAGGGACATTTGCGAATGAAAATAAAAATGAGAATAGGATTATATGAAAAGAAAAGAAAAATATGAATCGAATGAAATACAATGCGCCATTGCATTATTCCATCTTATATAGCAACCTCAGGTCACCTGGCCAAGTAGCTGAATTTCTGAGCCAAAGCCACCGAGTGCCCCCGGTGATTGTCTGTATGAATAAAGAGATAAATTCTATGGAGCTAGCATGATCCTTGTTTGACAATCCTTTTGGTGGGTCGTGTGGTCTAGTTGGTTTAGTACTGCTCTCTCGGGTTATTCCTGAGGGGGGCAGAGGTTCGACTCCGGGTCCGGGAGGTATGTTATACACATATGTATGTGTGTGTGTGTGTGTGTGTGTCAAAGTAGTGTATATATCGTAACTCCTATAAATGAATGTATATACACTAGACAAGACCACTACTTAACACAAGTATTAATGGTCGGCGATCATGAAACACGTATCACATCAAATGTCAATATTCTATAACTCAAGTTATATAACAGTACATACAGTAACAAGAAGGACACGAAACATGCACTATAGATAAAAACTATGACCTGCAGGAAAGATAAAGAGATCTGAATTATAAATATATCAAGAACACTAAAAAAAACACATGACAGTAATGTAGTATATGAAGATATGTCAACAAAACCCAGATCAAATCTACCTGTTATCTCGAAGGACAGAAAGTACGAGAGCCTCTGTCCTCGAGGGAAGAGTCGGCGCACGAGAACTGATCTCTGAGAGAGAACTCTAATCTAATCTGATTGAATCTAATGAAAATCTGAGGACAATATGTTTCAATTAGGGCATGCAAGGTCATTTTCGAGGAGGGGGAGGGGGATCGGGTTAACCTCGCTCATTGGTCGAGTCATTGGCTTGACTCGACTCTGATTGGCCGAAGGGGTAATAGTCGGAGGTCGAGGCCGCCCCTTCCGAGCGACTTCCGGCAGAGTGGTCAGAATCCTTTAAGGTCGAAGTTTGTCCGTCACGACCAGGGTACCATGTTTTGTTCCGTTAGGGTGAAAAGCGAGGTCGATTAGAGGGTCACCTAAGACCGCTTCTCCCGAGGGTGAAGGGATTGCATCTGTCTGAGAGCGAGATAAACTGGGCAAGATAATATCTACTTAATTGTTAGTAGTTTGTCAAATAACTTAAAAATAATTTCATAAATGCTGTTTTAGTTATTGCTGAAATAGATATTTTGATTATATATATATACGTCTATATATATATATATATATATATATATATATATATATAGATAGATAGATAGATATATAGATAGATAGATAGATAGATAGATAGATAGATAGATAGATAAATAAATAGATAGATATATAGATATATAGATAGATAGACAGATATAGATAGATAGATAGATAGATAGACAAATAAAGATAAACACACCAGAGCAAACTTCAAAGGAAATATAAATAAAGAGTGAATGAACACGGGAAGACGATATAAAGTGAAAAATTCATGCTGAACGAACTGTACCCAAAGCAACGAAGAGGGAAGCAGGAAAACACACTCACAGCATTTATTCCTGTTTTCCCCTTCGTCGTTTTATATAAAATATAAAACTGAACAAAAGAAGAGCAGGACTTGTTGAAATCAAAACATGGAATAACATTAACAGAATTAAAAATAAAGATATAATAAATACAATACAATAAAAATCATATATAAGAATTAAAGATTAAAAAGATCACTGAACAGACCTGCCCGACAGACACCATAACCCGTCATCTCTAAGAGGAAAATCCCTTCCTCTAAAATCCATCACCGAGAGCACCATACCGTCACCATACATCGGCAGAGACACCATCATGCATCATCCTCGGCGCCATCATATATCAACGCTGAAGCACCACTTTCCTGTTTCCAAATTTATTCTTCTCTTTTCAGTCTTTCTACATTATCATTCCTTCTTCCCCCTCTTCCTATTTCTCTTTTTTCTTTGAGAAGGAGAAAGACTCAGAGGGAGAGAAAGAAGGAGAGAGAGAGAGAGAGAGAGAGAGAGAGAGAGAGAGAGAGAGAGAGAGAGAGAGAGAGAGAGGGGGGGAGGTGGGAGGG
>BOPN01001730.1:80000-83244 GCA_017312705.2 Penaeus japonicus | reverse complement strand
TATATATATATGTGTGTGTGTGTGTGTGTGTGTGTAGAGAGTAGGTTTATGTGCATGTGTAAGTATGTAAATAAGTATTAATGAATGTAAGCGGAGTACATCAGAACCCATCAATCCATACCCTTTCACGCACATCACTAAACCCGTATCTCTGTTTGCTGTGCATCTAAATTCCCACTTAATAAGCAGCTCTGAGGCTACCCGAGCCCTCTCGCTCTCGACTCTCTCCCTCGTAGCTGAGCCCAAGTATCAACACCACACGGCGAGACTGCCTCTGGGGAGACACAATTCTAACTCTCCTTTCTCTCTCTTTTCTCTCTCTCTCTCTCTTTATTCTCTCTCTCTCTCTTCTCTCTCTCTCTCTTCTTTCTCTCTCTCTCTCTCTCTCTCTCTCTCTCTCTCTCTCTCTCTCTCTCTCTCTCTCTCTTCTCTCTCTCTCTCTCTCTCTCTCTCTCTCTCTCTCTCTCTCTCTCTCTCTCTTCTCTCTCTCTCTCTCTCTCTCTCTCTCTCTCTCTCTCTCATTCTCTCACTCACTCTCTCACTCTCATTTTCTCTCTCTCTCTCTCACTCTTTCTCTTACTCTCTCTCTCTCTCTTTCTCTCTCTCTCTCTCTCTCTCTCTCTCTCTCTCTCTCTCTCTCTCTCTCTCTCTCTCTCTCTCTCTCTCTCTCTCTCTCTCTCTCTCTCTCTCTCTTTCTCTCTCTCCCTCTCTCTCTCTCTCTCTCTCTCTCTCTCTCTCTCTCTCTCTCTCTCTCTCTCTCTCTCTCTCTCTCTCTCTCTCTCTCTCTCTCTCTCTCTCTCTCTCTCTCTCTCTGTCTCTCTCTCTCTCTCTTTTCTTCGTTTATTTCTTATCTCTTTTTCGGTTGTATAAAATCTCCTTTTCCTCTCTGAGTCTCTGTCTCTGTGTCCCTGTCTCTTTCTCTCTCTATTTCTCCTTTTCTCTCTTATTGTCTATTTCTCTCTTTCTTTGACTCTCTCTTTCTTTCTTTCTCTCTCTCTCTCTCTTTCTCTCTCTCTCTCTCTCTCTCTCTCTCTCTCTCTCTCTCTCTCTCTCTCTCTCTCTCTCTCTCTCTCTCTCTCTCTCTCTCTCTCTCTCTCTCTCTCTCTCTCTCTCTCTCTCTATATATATATATATATATATATATATATATATATATATCTTTCGACCCTCCTTTCTCTTCCGTCTCTCTCTTTCTCTCCTTTAGAGTGTCTCTCTTTTACTCCCTTGCTCTCTCCTAGTGTCTCCTTTTTTCTCCTTCTCTCTCCCTCAACAAAACAAGATGAAGAAAAAGCAAGAACAACAGCGAAACGGAAAGCGAAGAAGACGAAAAAAGCAAAATGCAAAGAAGGATATTCAAAGCCCCATCCATCAGGCCGCGTGCAGTCTCTACCCCTGCTGGAGTATGTCAATATCTCTCCTCCACTCGAGTGACACACGAAATGATATGCAAAATAGGCAAAATAAGAGTTCTGAGGGTCGTGGACGTCACAGAGCGGCGTCGCGGAAGCCTTTCGGTTTGTTTATGTTGTTGCCTACACTTATGGGCGTCGGTGAGAGAGAAGGGTTTATGTGCTCTTTAAATCTGCGAGAGAAGGGTGTTTGGCAAAGGTTTTCTTGGCCTCTGGTGATAGTCTTTTCTTATGCTTCTTTTCGTGGTATTCGTTTTTATTTATGTGTTTTCAATTTTTTTTTCCTGTCGTCATTCTTACTTTCCACATGTCAAGCCTCGTTTCTCTGTTTGTCTGTCTCTGTCTGTCTGTGTGTCTGTCTGTCTCTCTCTCTCACTCTCTCTCTCTCTCTCTCTCGCTCTATCTCCCATTCGCTCTAGTACCATCTCTTTCTACGCCCTCCCCCCCGTATCTCTTTGGGATTGTGACGAAAGCCGACAGAGCAAAATGCAAATTAGAAATTTTAAATCCCATTTCACATGTACACTTGACATCACATTTCATACTTGCCAGTGCCAGGGCCTCTTTTTAATGACGCGTGGAATTATGTGCAAAAATGAAGTTTTCTCTCTCCTCTTGCGCAATCTTTTTCTCTCTCTCTCTCTTTCACTCTCCCTCGATCTCGCCCTGCCTAGTCCTTTCCCCATCTTTATGTATTTCATTCTCTTTCCTTCCCTACTCTCTCATTCTCTCCACTCTTTTCTTCTTCTATAATCTCTCTCTCTCTCCCTCTCTTTCACCCCCCCCCCCCCCTATTCTCCCTCTTAGTTCAAATCCCTCCCCTCACCTCTTCCTCCCTCTCTTTCGCTCTCTTTCTCCCGCTCTCCATCCCCCCGTTAACCAGGCGCCACTCCTTCTTTCCTTCCTAACTCGATCGATCTCTCTATCTAACCATCCATCTTTTTCATTCCTCTTCGCCTCATATACTTACGTCTTCTCTCTCTCTCTCTCTTTCTCTCTGGTTAGCTGTCTGTCTGTTTGACTCTCTCTCTCTCTCTTTCTCTCTCTCTCTCTCGCTCTCTCTCTCTCTCTCTCTCTCTCTCTCTCTCTCTCTCTCTCTCTCTCTCTCTCTCTCTCTCTCTCTCTCTCTCTCTCTCTCTCCCTCTCTCTCTTTTCCTTTATTTTCTTTTTTTCTTTCTTTCTTTACTCTCATTCCTTAACTCATTCCCAAATCTCATTCCACGAAATAGTCTTCCTTCACTCTCGGAAGAATCTTCGCAGCTCGTAAATAAAAAAAAACTCTAATTAGGCCACCCATTACTAAGCTAAAGGGAGGAAGAAGAAGAGGGGAATGAAGTGGAAGAGGTAGAGGTGGAAGAGGAGGTGAAGGTCGAAATGGAAGTGGAGGTGGAGGAGGAGGAAGAGGAAAGAAATGAGGAGGGGGAGAGATAGGAGGTGGAGATGGAGAAGGAGGAAGATGAAGAAAATGAGGAGGAGGAGAAAGAATAAGAGAGTGTAAAATAAGTAAGAAGAGGAGAGGAAAGAAGTGAACAAGAGTGCGTAAAAGAAAGAGTAGAGTTAAAGAGAACAAGAAAGTATTGAAGAAAATATAATAGAAGAAGAAAAGAGACAGAGAGAAAAAAAGAGAGAGAATATGACGAAAAAGGAAAAAGTAGAAAGAAGGCAAAGACGAAAAAGAAAAAAAGTAGAAAGAAGAAAAAGACGAAGAAGGAAAAAAATAGAAAGAAGAAAAAGACGAAGAAGGAGAAAGTAGAGAGAAGAAAGAGACGAAAGCAAAGACAAGGGGGATGCGACGGTCCCTCCAGCAGAAGGGGAACTGCTTGCCGGCGCGTGGC
>BOPN01001730.1:60000-62500 GCA_017312705.2 Penaeus japonicus | reverse complement strand
CTCTCTGCTCTCTCTCTCTCTCTCTCTCTCTCTCTCTTTCTCTTTTTTCTCTCTCTGTGTTCTTCATTTCTTCCCTCTTTTCTTTTTTATTATTTCGCACTTCTCTTTCCATCATTTCTTCCCCTTTGCCTTAGTCTTTCCATCCTCGGTTCCCTTCTTACCAGCTTCTATATCTCATTTTCTTTCACTTTCACCCTCCCTCTTCCTCCTTTCTATTCGTCTTCTTTGTTACTTTACTCCTTTCTATCATTTCTTTATTTATTCACTCTCCCTCCGTCTCCTTTCTCCCTTCTCTCCCTCCTTTTCATATCATGTCCCCTTTGTATCTCCCTCATTCCACTTTCCCACTTTTTTGTCTTTCACTTTATCCCTTCAACCTTCCGTTTCTCTCTCTCCATCTTTTCTATCATTTACCTACCTTCCATCTTCTCTCCCTTTTTACTATCGTTCTTCCCGTTTCTCTTCTCTGTCCTACTCCTTCCCTCTCTCCTTTTTTCTTGTTTTATCGCATGCCTTGCCTCCCTTCCTCCTTCCCACTTTCCCTCTTTCCCTCCATTTGTATCCCAATCCCTCCATCTTACTTTCTCTCCTCCCTCCTTCTCAACTTTATCACCCCCTTCCCCCCCCTCCACTTTGTCTCGATCTCTCATCCTCTCCATCTATCTCTCCCTCTCCATCTCTCTTTGCTTTTCCATCTCTCTCTGCCTTTCCATCCCTCTCTTCTCTCTCCATCCCTGGCTCCAACCCCCCTCTCTCTATCTTTCCCCTCCCCCGATCCTAAATTATGGAAAAATAACGAGTTTCAAATTTGACTTTCGTTTCTGTCTCTCTTTCTGGGCTAATGTGGTCTCATCCGCGGACCATGGAAGAAGCACCACGCTCGCAGCTGGTATATATCTTGGGATTATTTTGAGGAGTCGTTAGTCCTCAGTCATTGGTTTTTGTCTTCTTGTTATCATCAATCATACTAATGTCCATGTTGATATGGTTATGATAATGATAGTTGTGGTAATGGTCGTGATGATAACAGTGGTAATGATTATGCTAATGATAACGGTAATGATAGTAATAATGACAATAATGATTATGATAATAATGATGGCGATAATGATTATTATCAACATTCTTCTTATTATATTTTTTAATGTTATCATTATTGTTATAGTGGAAGTAATTATTGTCCTTATTTACATTATTACCATTAGTGTTGTCATCATTTTTATCCTTATAGTTATCATCAAATATTTATTATTAACATCATTATTATCCTTATTAACATCATTATTATTACCCTTATCATTATTGTCATTATCCTTATCATTATGATCATTGTTATTACTATTATTGTCCTTGTTTTTTATTATTACCATCGATATCATTATCATTATTTTTACATCATGATTATTATCATCATTATTACTGTCCTTGTTTTTTTATTATTATTATCATCGATATCATTATCATTATTTTTACATCATCATGATTATTATCATCATTATCATTACTGATGTTGTCAGTATTATTATCATTACTGCTGCTACTATTGGTATTAGTATTATCCTTATCATTGGTGAGGTTATTATTGTTATTGTTTTTACTATTTTCATAATTTATATGGTCATTAACATTATATTTTGTATCATTATTACTATCATTATAAATCATCATCCTTGATTATTGTCACCATTATGATTACCAATATCATTATCATTATTATCCTCTCTATGACAATAGTTGCTATCATTATCCTCATTCTTATTATCATGATTATCGATATCATTATTATCATAACTTTTTTTCAGTATCATCATCCTTCTTGATATCATCACATTTTCTTCATCCTCATTTCTTTTACCCCCAATCTCTATCTATTTCTCATCTTTCTCTTCCTCATTAGCTCTCTCTCTCCCTCTCTCCCATACCTTCCCATTTTTCTATCATTCTTGCACAGCATTCTTCATATCACATTTCTGTCTCACCAAAAAAAAAAAAAAAAAAAAAAAAAAAAAAAAAAAAAAAATCCTCACCCGCCTATTCAAGATGGCGTCTAAGAAGTCAGATTTCCCTTCCTGCTTCCGCCTCCTTCGTCAGTGCCTGTGGTAAGACTTCTGATGTTTTCTTAAAATGCTTATTCAGACGACTTCAGCGCCCGGGAAGTTTCCTTCTCCTGAGGCCATCTCTCATCGACGGTTATCGAAGAGAAGAAAAAAAAAAGGTGATGAAGGGTTGGAAGATGTGGAGGACGAAGGAGAGGAGTAGGAAGAATGGGAGGAGGAGTAGGGAGAAGAGGAAGAAGGGGAAAGTAGAAGAGAAAGGAGGGAGAAGTGGAGGAATGACAATAATAAGAGGAAGAAGGTAAAGAGGAGAAAGAAGATGCAGAGGAAGAGGAAGCCGGAGATAAATAATAGAAAAGAAGGCCAAAAATAAGAGAAATGGGATGAAGAAGAAGAGGTAGAGGAAGGAGGGAGGGTTAGAGTAAAAAATATGAAGAACAGAAATA
>BOPN01001730.1:50000-55000 GCA_017312705.2 Penaeus japonicus | reverse complement strand
GTGAGTGTGTGTACGTTTATGTGTGTGTGTGTGCATTTGTGTTATGTGCTTTGTGTGTATGTACGTGTGTGTTTATGTGTTTTGCGCGTGTTGTGTGTTTAGTGTGTGTGTGTGTGTGTTTATGTGTGTGTGCATGTGTGTGTATTTGTGTGCATGTATGTGTGTGTGTTTTGTGCGTGTGTGTGTGCATGTGTGTTTTGTTTGTGCCTGTTTGTGTGTGTGTTGGTATGTGTGTATGTGTGTTGTTAGCAATATCCTCATCACAATTACAATTGTTAGTATTCTCATTATCATCGTCAATGTCATCATTGTCATCATTATCAACATTGTTATTGTTTATCATTATTGTTGTCATCGTTATCGCTACTATCATTATCATCACCCTTATTTTCGTCATTATCATCATAAATGTCATTATCATTATCATTGTAATGAATGTTTTTTTTCATCACTATCATTATCATTTTCATTCATATTGGCATTATCACTGAAATTATCATTATCTCTAATCTTATCATTATCATTACCATTATTGTTATTTTCATTTTCATTTTACCATCATCATTATCGATCTTATCATTATCAATATTATAATCATTATTATCATTGATAATGTTATTGTTGTTATTACCATCATGGATGGTATCATTATAATGAGGAGCAACAAGGAGACTATGACGTCACATATGAAAAGGAAGATAGAAGGGAGTAAAAAAAAAAAAAAAAAAAGAAAGAAAATATTTCTCACTCCATCTGTCTAACTATCTAACTCTCTATTTATCTATCAGTTTATTTATTTTTATATATTGGTCTTTCTACACGTGTGTGTGCCTTACGTGTGTGTGTGTGTGTACGTATGCATACATACATATGTATGTGTGTGTATACAAACATACATACATATATATTTGTGTATGTGTATGTGTATATATATGTATATATATATACGTGTATATATATATATATATATATATATATATATATATATATATATATATATATATATATATATATATGCAAATACTCACAAATACGCATGCTGACAGATACTTGGGATATTACACACAAGTGGCATTAACGCTTATCAACCATAACACACACACACACATGCACCAACACATACACCAACAAACTCACACACAAATACCCAAACATACACCCCCACACACACACACACATAAACAAACAAACAAACATAAGGCTAGCCACAAGACAATAAGGGACAGACGTCAGCAATACATACGAGAAGGCTAGAGACACTTTAACAAGACACAAATCTCTAAAAGTGGTCTCAACGCGAGGGTTCAATTTATGTCTTTGGGAAATTTTTCTACCGCTTGTGTGCGAGAGAGAAGGGGTGGGGGGTCAGCGAGGGAGGAGAGGAGAGAGAGAGAGAAGGGGTGGGGTGAGGGATAGAGGGAGAGAGCGAGGGAGGGAGGGAGGAAGGGAGGAAGGGAGGGAGGGAGAGAGCGAGGGAGGGAGGGAGGAAGGGAGGGAGGGAGGAAGGGAGGGAGGGAGGAAGGGAGGGAAGGAAGGGAGGAAGGAGGGAGGGAGGGAGGGAGGGAGGGAGGGAGGGAGGGAGAGAGGGAGAGAGAGAGAGAGAGAGAGAGAGGAGAGAGAGAGAGAGAGAGAGAGAGAGAGAGAGAGAGAGAGAGAGAGAGAGAGAGAAAGAGAGAGAGTATGTGTGCAGGCTTTCTTTGTCTCCTGGCCACGCAAGAGGCATGAGCTGTTGAGATTGATGGTGACAAGAACACTTTGTTGGTATTGCCTGGGATCTTGCTTTCTCGCTGTCTCTCTCGCTCTCTGTCCTTCCCTCCCACTCTCTGCCTGCCTGTCTGTCTGTCTCTATGTCTCTTTCTTTCTCTCTGTCACTTACTCTCTCTCTCCTCTCTCTCTCTCTCTCTCTCTCTCTCTCTCTCTCTCTCTCTCTCTCTCTCTCTCTCTCTCTCTCTCTCTCTCTCTCTCTCTCTCTCTCTCTCTCTCTCTCTCTCTCTCTCTCTCTCTCTGTCAGCCTCGCACTCTCTGTCTCTCCTTTTCTTTGTGTCCTTTATTTCTGATCTCCAATTTTGTCCTTTCTATATTGTCTTTGTTGCCTTTCCTTTCTTCAGTTTACCTTTATCTCCTTTTTTCTTCTTTATTCTGTCCCTTTATTTTTTTTAAAGAATTGTTTTAAAGATATATTTTTTTTTCTTTTACTCTTGAGCTTTCTCCTTTCAATCCTCTTTCGTATCTGCACATTCTCCTTGTTGCTTTTGTTGTTATTGTGTCTGATGTTGTCTTATTTTCTTTCCTTATTCAATCTTTTCTTCTCTTGTGTCATCATCCATCTATCCTCTGCCTTCTCCTTCTTCATTCTTCCTTCTCTCTTTTGTTTTCATTTATCTCTTCTTCTTGCCCCACCTCCTACTTTGATTTTTTCTCCATGTCTTCTCTTCTTTTCCTTCTTCTTTCCCCTCTTCTTGCTTTTATTCTTTCTTTACCTTTTTCTCTTCTTTTTCTTCATTCCTCCTCCTCTACATGACCTCCTCCCCCTTCTCCTTCTCCTCCGTCTCCTTTTCCTCCTCCTCTTCCTCCTCTACCCACTCCTCGTTTTCCTCCTCCATATTCTCCTTTTCTTATACCTCCACTACCCTCACCTCCCCCCCCCCTCCTCGCATCCTCCATATCTTCCTCCTCCTCCCTCCTCCTCCCTCCTCTCCATCTCCTCCTCCTCCGCTTCCTCTTCTTCCTCTCCACCCCCATCTCCCCTCCTCCTCCCCCACCTTCCACATCTCCCTCTTCTCCCTCCCCACCATCCCCCTCCTCCTCCCCCACCTTCCCCATCTCCCTCTTCTCCCCCCCCCCCCAACCCCCCGCCCCCCATACCTCCTCCTCTTCCTCCTCGTTGAATTTTCCCCCAAAGGAGATCAGCCTATTTACTTTCCCGAAGGCCAAAGTCGGGTTCTCAAATCTGCTCTCATCTTGCTCGTCTCCGAGGCGCTGGTCGAGAGTGATGTTAAATTGAGAGTGAAAAGAATATTGATAGGAATAATGACCCAAGAATGATAATGACGATGATGAAATCAACAGTGGTATTGGTGATATCAGTAACGAATGATAAGAATGTGATTTATTATCGCAATGATGATGAAGATGATGATAACAATAATTAGGATAGTAGTAATGATCATGATAAAGTATTTGAGATCATGATAATAATAGTAATGATAATGTTGATAACAACAATAGTGATGATGATGATTATAATAACATTCAGGATGATAATGATAATGATGATGATAATGATGATGATAGTAATGATATTATAAACAATGATAATGATAATGATAACAACAACGATAATGATAACAGTGAGGGTGATAGTAATTATAACACTGATAACAATAATGATAATAATAATAGCTATGATTATGATAACAGTAATGATAATGATAATAATGATAACAGTAACATCTACAATAATAATGATGATAATCACGATGATAATAATGATCATAATGATAATAACATTAGTAGTAAAGATAATGATGATAATACTGAAAATGATGATAACAGTAGTTATAATGATAATAATAATGATAATGATAGTGACAACAACGATTATAAAAATTATAATATTGACAACGATTATAATGATAGTGATAATAATATCAATTATAATGATGAAAATAAAGATAATCATAACAATAACAATATGATTATGATAATGATAGTGATCATAATGATAATGATGATAGTGATAGTGGTAATCTTAATGATAATAATAATGATAATTATTATGATTATAATAACAATGAAATAATAATAGCAACAACATTGATAAGGATGATGATAATGATAACAATAACAATATCCTTTATTACAATCATAATGATAGTAATGATGAAAGTATAAAAAACAAAGAATGAAACCATAACAAATACAACAATACAACAATAGTAATAACAATAACAATAATAGTAAAAATAGCAACAGCAATACAAACTTCTTGCAAAGCTGAGCAAAATTGCAAAGGGAATCTGATTAATCTAAGAATCTCCTTGACAATTCATTTCTCAAACGTTTTACGGCAATACACATTTCACTCTCGCGCGGAACACATGCTGCGTGAGAGGAGATGTATTCATTCATCACACTGAATTGTGAGTAATGTCTTTGTCCCTTGTTTGTTTTGCTCGTGGCAATGTGTCTCCTTGGTTTACCATTGGGTGTCTTGTTCCAATTACGCGTTTTCTTCTTCTCTTCTCTTTTGTCTTTGTCATTGTTTCTTTTTCTTTCCTTCTGTTTTTGACTTTCTCTTTCTCTTTCTCATCCATACTCTCTCTCTCTCCCTCTGCGTGCGTGTGTGTATTTGTACGACGTCAAATACAGTCTTCAACGAGGTCCAGTTGATTCATAATCCTGTCTATGTCTCTATAATTCACTTAACCATTCTCCATAAGCGACGAAAGTTTTTGTATCATATCTTCTAATTTTGCCATCTCATTTTACGGTAAGCATAATTCAGTTTTGGTTTCATTTACATCCTGATTCTTTATTCATGTTTAAAAATCCTTAAAGACATTAATAATTGTGAACGCTTATCCCTCTTAAGTAGAAAATATATACCTCCTAGTTTTTATATATTGAATATTCCGTCTATAATCGTGGAAAAGGTTTAGAAAGTGTGTGAATATTTCCTAATCAAAAGTTACCTCTTGATACTGCAGCTGTATAAGTATCGTCTGATTTTCGACATTAATATACTTTACGCTATAGTAATAAATTAATAAGCTTATGCTGTAATTTGTGTAAAAACTCTCCTTGCATAACCATGCGTATATTGATATATTGATGTATATTGATATATTTCAAAAAGGATAATTCCTGGACCAAATTTTATAACCATCCTCGTGTTCTCCTATAATGGATTTACTATACGACGTGACATCACATAATCAATCACAGTATCCTATTAAGATTAAACATGGAATTTCAAACCAATATAGACATTACATGAT
>BOPN01001730.1:2500-7500 GCA_017312705.2 Penaeus japonicus | reverse complement strand
TTACATAATTTTGTTTTTGTTTTTCTGTCTGTCTACCTGTCTGCTGTTTTCTCTGCCTGTTTGTTTATTTGAATGTCTCTCTCTCTCTCTCTCTCTCTCTCTCTCTCTCTCTCTCTCTCTCTTTCTCCCATATTTTCCTCTCTCTTCCTCTCTCTATCTCCCTTTTTCTCCCATCTTTTCCTCTCTCTCTCCCTCTCTCTAAGACATGATTTGTAAGTAATATTTCACATTCGACCGGCGCCGTGCCGCGTGGCAACGGGTGAAGTGACATGGCGAAGGAACGAGGCGCGCGCGCGCGTGCGGGATTGCTTTATGGCTGCACGCAACGAGCAAGTTTACATGTTTACATGTTACATGTCTCCTTTTCGCTCTCACTCTCATTATGGCAACCCCTTCTCACCCTAACTCTTTTTTCCGTTACCTTTAACGCTCACTCTTACCCTCAGTGGCACACACACACACACACACACACACACACACACACACATATATATATATGTATATATATATATATATATATATATATATAAATGCAGGGGAGGGGGCCCCTGTATCCTCAGGCGTAAAATAAGACTTAGCAACCTAAAGGGATGGCTGAGTAGTTGGGCATGTAGTATTACTGATATTCATTATGTTGTGCTTGTTGTTTTAGACGACTTTTACCTTTTTTAGGAACTTTATTGGTAATAATAATAATAATAAAGATATAATTAATTCATCAACCGATATGTTTAAATCCCAATAGAAAAAAAATGTCTTTGGTTATCCTATCAACACCAATTGAAAGTATCTCGTTTCCTTCTATTCACTTCCAGGTAGATTGAATTCACAGTCGGGCTTTTGGACTCAGGCTTCCCCTCTGCCTAATATACAGACAATAACTTTGACAAATAGTAGTCACATTCTACTGATTGATTCCATCTATTGGACAACGTGCAATATTCCAACGGTCTGTGTTGAAAATTAGAATCAGCTCATTTTTGTTATTGTTTTTTGCAAGCTTTCTAACAGACCAAGATAGGTTAGATGTATGAACTTACAGGTCTTGATTTTGTTGTTGTTCTTGTATATGTCGTAAACAAATATAAACAACGGGAAAAAAGAAAATGAAAAAGCTTTCGCGAAAAATTACATAAATCGAGTGTTCATATATTCAACCCATAATTTGTGCAATACCTTTACGAAATGGTAGTCACTACAACACAAAGATAGGGTGATGTTTAGTGAGCACTTAATTTTCATTTTTTTTTTTCTTTCTTTTTTTCTTTTTCTTTTTTTCAATCCCTTGAATAAGATAACACGTGTCACTGAAATTTCCTCGACTGGCGGTCGGGGTTCCGGTGCAATGTATTCTGTTGCAGCATTGAAATTTGTGAGATGGAACGTTTGTTGGACGTAATTGGATGTTACATATCGAAGGATATATATGTCAGATCTGATTAAGCATCTTATGGTCTGTTTCCTTTATTTTTGCATTCTGTTAAAAGGGAAATCGTAAGACTAATTATACAAAACTATACATCTTTTATCCAAATACACAAGTTAAAAATGCACTAACACACACACACACACACACACACAGACACATACGAACAAACGCTCTTATTTAAGGGATTGAATTGCATTTCATCCCCTCGACAACTATTTGCGTGAACATGCATTATCTAGGGAATTGGAATCTGGCACTATATGGTCACCAACCTATATGGACACTAACGCTTATTGTGACACGACGTAGGCGTGTGTTAAATATCGATATTTATTTCCTTTTATTTATTCACTGCTCTCTCTCTCTCTCTCTCTCTCTCTCTCTCTCTCTCTCTCTCTCTCTCTCTCTCTCTCTCTCTCTCTCTCTCTCTCTCTCTCTCTTTTCTCTCTCTCTCTCTCTCTCTCTTTCTCTCTCTCTTTCTCTCTCACTCACTCACTCACCTACACTCTCTGTATCTCTCTTTCTCTTTCACACACTCACACTCCTACGTTCTCTCTCTCTCTCACACACACATACACACTCTCACTCTCTTTTTTTTCTCTCTCTCTTACTCCCACTCTTTCTCTCTCTTTCCACTGTTTGTACGCGTGTGTGTGTGTGTCTTACTCTTCGCTCCGTCTCACTTGTCTTACGAAATGCAGAGACTGCAACGGGTTCTTACACGTGACAGCGTTGAGCAAGGGAAGTGTGTTATTAGTGTGAGTGAGGCAACATACCGAAAGCCAAAATGAGCATTCGTGAAGCAAGAACTCTTTGAAGCTGTAACTGAATAAGTTACGAAAACGTGTTTATCTAAAGCATAGGAAAGTGCATGCTGTAACGAAGTGTACCCATGCCTTCCTAACTACTTTCAAAGACTTGGTATAGAACCATTTACATGTCTTACTGGAGATCTTAGTGGTTTAAACTGCAGCGTCAGGAATGTAATTTAATGACCCCAAGGGACGTTGCTATCACAGACTGCTTGCTACCTGTGGTGGTTTTCTTGACAGTGGCTAAAAGGATCTGTGCTTGCTTGGCATTGCAGAGGCTCGTTTGCGTGGCCGAGTTTGAGTACCTATGACAAAACAGAAGGGCTTCAATTAAGGTAAAACAGCATTGTCAACTAGAGTTTCCCGAAAGCAACACTTTGACCTCATATAGGGAAATTCTTAGACGTGAAGCAAGATCGAGTGCAGTCTTGCAGAAACTACTGAGTACTTGAAGCGTATTCACGATGGTGATCGTTGCATTGCTTGTGTTCATTGACTACTGGCTGGGAATCTAATAGTTAATTACGGTAATAAAGATGTAACTTAAATTGTCAATGTAAAGCACTGAAATCAGTTTTACCCCCCCCAAAAAAAAAAAAAAAAAATTGCTTGACCTAACACTAAACAGAATATATTTTTTAGCACTTCACTTACTGGTAGATTTAATTCACAGTTGGTTCAGGGAATCAGGCTTCCCCTCTGCTTAATATACAGGCAATGACTTTGACAAATGGTAGTCACATTCTACTGATTGATTCCATCTATCGAACAGCGTATACTATTCCGGCACTCTGCGTTGCAAATGAGAATTAACCCACTTTTGGCATTGTTTCCAAATAGGCCGGGGTTGGGCATCAGAACGGGACTTTTTATATAATTTCTACTTTTTTTCTAAACTCAGTAGACTTTTCCCAATATTTTTTTCTTGCAAATAAAATATATACGAAGCAATCTTTTATCATTTTATAACACGCAAACAAAACAAAAATAATAAAAACAAAGGGAAATGGAAAACATAAAAGCAAGTAAAAGTTTCTGAAAAAGTTGCCTGCATCGAGTGCAGTGTCAACATTCCCATTTGAACAAAAAAATCACAATGCATTTACCTCACACTTATAAACCTTATACTAAAAAACACAGGGAAATCTGTAGATTATTTTGAAAATTGAATTACCAATCAGAAAAAAAAAGAGAAGAGAGCTGACCATCGGTAAAATTGCAAACGCATTTAGGTAACCGAGTTATGCAATACCGTAATCAGATCACACAAGAGAGGTTTTCGAAGTTCAATGAACAGTTATTTTATTTCCTCTCACACAAGCTAAATACCTTTAAAAAAAAATCTTATTACAGTTAAAATAATGAAAGAAATACATAAACACATTCAGCACATCATAAAGGCTCTCAAATAAGTCAGGCCGGAATGATAGATGTCTTTCATAATTCATTTTGCGATAGAACGGCGACTGCCTGAAACTATTGGCAGATGTCCAGGGTCTCTCAATTACTTTAGCGAAGGACAGGTAAATGGGCCGCAACGCTACAAGATATATCAAAAGAGAAAACCCGTGTTATAACATATAAACCGAAAAGGAAAACAAAACGAAAACAAAAATAAAAATAAAAAAAATAAATCTACTCAAAACAAAACATCATAAAAAAAAGGGAGGTAGACAGAAAAATAGAATAAAGAGAAGAGCGACACAAAGGAAGAGAGAGAATAAGGCGTTTCACTCACACCCAACGGCAAGACCGAGAACCTGAGTGTAAGCGCGCGACGACAAGTGTCACAGAAGGCGACACATTCCGTCAGCAACAAACTCCGACGTTTACAAGTTATGTTTCGACTGTTGACTGGACGCGAGTGAGGAGAGCAAATATCTGCGAGGGTTCGTAAAGGCGTATTTTATAGATTATTATCGCGATTTTGACTTTAAGAGGAAGCCGGGGAGGGGAGGGGAGGGGAGGGAGGAGGGGGAGGAAGGAGAGAAGGAGGAAGAAAATGGAGAGGGAGAAGGGGGATAATAGGAGAAAGAAATCTGGTGAAGGGAATGTGAAAGGTGAAATACAAACACACACATACATCCACCTCCCCCCACCCACACACACACACACATCCACCTCCCGCCTCCCACACACACACACACACTCAACCTCTCCCCCTCCCACACACACACCCACACACCCACACACACACCTCCCATACCCACACATTTATCATTCATTTTTTCCATCCATTCTCTCCCATTTCTATCTCCTTCAGCAGAAGGAGGAACCCAAGCGACAATGTCTGAAGGAGGGAACGTGAAAGTCCTCAACGAGACCGGAGGAGGAGGAGGAGGACAAGACCAGGACGTCGATTCCGTCGCTGTGTCCCAACGCCTGCAGAAGGCCATGCTGAAGTGAGTGCATGGATGTCAACAGCCAAGCAAGCAGTCAGTAGCTAGTTAGTCAGTAGCCAAGCAGTCAGTTGGCAAACAGTCAATAGCCAAGCATTCAACAGCTAATTAATCAATAACCAAGCAGTCAATAGCTAATTTGTCAATAGCCTACCAGTCAGTAGCTAATTAGTCATGAGTCAAGCAGTCAATAGCTAATTAGTCAAGAGCCTACCAGTCAGTAGCTAATTAGTCATGAGTCAAGCAGTCAATAGCTAATTAGTCAAGAGCCTACCAATCAGTAGCTAATTAGTCATGAGTCAAGCAGTCAATAGCTAATTAGTCAATAGCTTATCAGTCAGTAGCCAATTAGTCAATAGC
>BOPN01001729.1:255375-260375 GCA_017312705.2 Penaeus japonicus | reverse complement strand
ATTATCGACAGGAAGACGAAGTGAAATCAGATCATTTATGCAAATTCAGAGTACCTTCTGATTGCCAACCTGACACACTGATAGTATTTCATCAATTAGACGTTTATATCTTCGGGTGCTTTTGGGTTGGTTTTTGGTTGCAAAGGGTTATGTGATTGTGTTTTTTTTTTTTTTTTTTTTTTCTCTTCCTTCTTTCTCTCTCTCTCTCTCTCTCTCTCTCTCTCTCTCTCTCTCTCTCTCTCTCTCTCTCTCTCTCTCTCTCTCTCTCTCTCTCTCTCTCTCTCTCTCTCTCTCTCTCTCTCTCTCTCTCTCTCTCTCTCTCTCTCTCTCTCTCTCTCTCTCTCTCTCTTTATCTCTCTCTCGCTTTATATCTTTTCTCCTTTGTGTTTTTTTCCCCAGTTCGTCGATGTCTTCTCACAGTACCTCTTAACGGTGTTTCCCGTTGTTATTTGGAATTTTGTGTTTTTATAAGTTGTATTTACCATCATGTAATCGCACTGTTTAGAAGCAACGGTAGCTTATATAATAATAATCATTATATTTAACTATCATTCTCTCTTTCTCTCTCTCTCTCTCTCTCTCTCTCTCTCTCTCTCTCTCTATATATATATATATATATATATATATATATATATATATATATATATATATATACATATATATGTATGTATATTCCTCTCTCTCTCTCTCTCTCTCTCTCTCTCTCTCTCTCTCTCTCTCTCTCTCTCTCTCTCTCTCTCTCTCTCTCTCTCTCTCTCTCTTTCTCTCTCTCTCTCTCTCTCTCTCTCTCTCTCTCTCTCTCTCTCTCTCTCTCTCTCTCTCTCTCTCTCTCTCTCTATCTATCTATCTATCTATCTATCTATCTCTATCTTTATGTCTCTCTCTCTCATTCTGTCTCTCCCTCTCTCTTACCCTCTCTCTCTCTCATTCCCTCTCTCTCTTTCTCTCTCTTTCTCTCTCCCTCTCTCTGTCATTCTCTCTCTCTCTATCTATCTATCTATCTATCTATCTATCTATATCAATTTCTATCTTTCTATCTCTCTCACAACACCCTCTCCTCTATCATCTTGCATTCCCCAATACCACCTCCAGGGGGGAAAAACACGCTCTTGTTTCCAGCGCATTCAAATAGCAACGGTAATAGAACCTCAGAACCTCATTCATCACACCAGGGAAATAGAAATGACAGAGCATTGGTTCTAAGGTGTGTGTGTCATCAATCAATCGTGTGTGTCATCAATTCTACACCGGGAAATGAGACTGTCGCTTGCACAAGACTACACCCAAGATTTAACACATTTTCAACACAATGACAGCGGTGTGATATATTGAAAAGGATAAGGAAGAAGACAGAAAATAAGAGAGGGAGAAAATGAGAGACAACGAAAGAGGTAAAGAAGAGAAGGGAGAAGCGCGAAAAAAGAGAGATAAAAGGGGTGAAAAAATATGGAAAGTACGAAAGGAAAATTAATAAAAAAAAAGGAGAGAGAGAAAAAGAAGTCAGCACAGATCAAAATAAAACAAGTTATTAAAAAAAGAAGGTGAGACACAAGAAAAAAGGGAAAAAAGGGACAAAAACAAGATGAAAAAAATAACAAAATAGAATACAAAAATTAATAATCGGATCACCAATATAACAACAGCTTATGAAAGGATCGCCAGTTCAACTCGCATGAACTACCCAGTGACCCGGAAAACGACAACAACAACCGTTTGGCAAAATTATTCATTCAAATGCAAATGGCCGATTAAAGCCATTATCCATAACTTTAACAGCAGAAACAGAATCGTTATTCAACTACGGGTCGTCGCTCCAAACAGGGCGATTGGGATGTGCTTATGATCCAATATGGCCGAGACGTGATGGATAGATGGATGTCTTTACATGGATCTTTTCTTTGGTGTTGTCGTGTAAGGGTGAGTGTTATTCTTGTTGGGTTGTATTTTTTCTTTCTTCTTCTTCTTCTTCTTCTTCTTCTTCTTCTTCTTCTTCTTCTTCATCTTCTTCTTCTTCTTCTTCTTCTTCTTCTTCTCCTCTATGGGTTGATGTCGTGTTTTTTGTTTTTTGCTCTTTTTTTTCCTGGTTGTCAATATATCCTCTCTCTCTCTCTCTCTCTCTTTCTTTCCTTCTCTTTCCTTCTCTTTCCCTCTCTCCCTCTCTCCCCTCACATTCACTCCCTTTCTTTACCCTACTCTTAGAAACGAGAAAAATCATCCCGCGACATTCCAGACACCATAGTATACCCTCCGAAAGTACATAGTTCCGTTTTCTTTGTCAGAAAACGGAACATAACTATCATAGCTTAATTAATCAACAAAGCGCATTCCAGGCCAGCTAACTGCAAGTAATTAGGGAACAAGCGAGCGCTGGCCTGATATTATCTTTTTAAATGTCATTAACCTTGATGACACTTTGGTGATGGTGTTAATAGCACTTCCTGAACAATGTAAATTGATAAAAAATAATATTTGGAAATAACGATTATAGTGAAGAGGCGAAGTTGTAATATTTTTTTATTTTTTTATTCGTGTTTATCATTAGATTGGCAGTGATGATAATGCAGACGGTTGGCATAGCTATTTGGAATTGTTTTGATTAATATGGTAATGATGGGAATTAACTCATGATGGTATTAATATTAAGATTGATTGTTATGGTTATCATGAGTAATATTGTTATTAGTAATTCTAGTATCGTTATTAATAGTGTTATTATCTTCGTTTTCCTTTATTTGATTATTACCATCATCACAATTATCGCAAATCACATTATCAGTAGTGTCATTATCATCATCATTATATACATCACTATTTTTATCATTATTAATGCGAATATCATTTTTCATATCATTTCTTACATCATCTTTAGCATCATTATTGCTATCAACATTAATTTGTTTACGCGAAACAATAATACCATCATTATCACACTCTTGATCAGGAGCAGAAACTTTTGAAGATTGATTATTGCAATGATCATTAAAATCGTTCTCTTCTTTGTCATGATTATATACAATAGAATGGTATAATATTCCGGTCCCTCTAAACCCTCTGTTCTCTCTCTCTCTCTCTCTCTCTCTCTCTCTCTCTCTCTCTCTCTCTCTCTCTCTCTCTCTCTCTCTCTCTCTCTCTCTCTCTCTCTCTCTATATATATATATATATATATATATATATATATATATATATATATATATATATATATATATATATATAATGTATGTATGTATATACATTTATATATATTTGTATATATGTGTATATATATACTTATATATGTATATATATATATATGTATATATTTGTGATATGTGTACATATATACATATATATGTATATATATGTATATATATTCATATATCCATATATATATATATATATATATATATATGTATATATATCCATATATCCACATATATATATACATATATACACAAACGCACACACACACACGCACGCACGCACACACACACACACACACACATGTATATATATATATATATATATATATATATATATATATATATATATATATATATATATATATATATATATATATGTATATACATATATACATATATATACAATAATTCACTTATTCAATTTGTTAGTTATTTACATCATATAGATGTATCATCCCTCTTTCCTTTCTGTACTTATTTATTCCTAACCTTTCTTTTCCTCATTCTGTCCACAACCGCCAGTAATATACGAATTAGCGCTGGTTCGTTTATTCCCGTTTCGCGATCAACACCTTTTCCTTCTACAGCTTTTACGACTTACCTGAGTGATCATTTTATTCGCTTTTCTCACCCGATCGTTCATGATATTGGAGCAATTGGTTTTGCAAAAGAGACAAGAAAATGGCAGGAGATAGAGAGGGGGGGGGGGTAAGGAGGGAGGGAGGGAGGGAGAGAGGGAGAGAGAGAGAGAGAGAGAGAGAGAGAGAGAGAGAGAGAGAGAGAGAGAGAGAGAGAGAGAGAGAGAGAGAGAGAGCAATAAGGGCAACCCCGTCGTTGGCAACAGTTGCACCGAGTTGACGGACCAAGGCGAGGAAAACGGGGCGCTCCCAAGGGCCAGGAAAGCACGTCGCAGTCCCAGGAATTTCGACCATCTCGGCGCGGGAAGTTGGCGGGAGTGACGGGAACACAGTGTCATACGGGAGGAACTGTCAACAGACCAAATCATCTATCACTCAGCTAAACCCTGTTCCCTCGCTTCTACGTATGACCCAGCAAACGAGGGACAGGCAGACAAACGAGCACACACACACACACACACACACACACACACACACACACACACACACACACACACACACACACACACACACACACACACACACACACACACACACACACACACACACACACACACACACACACAACATGCACACGCGCATGCACACATACATCTACACTATTGAAAGACAGACAAAGTTGTATTATTCATCTCAGATAGATAGATGAAACATCATAGTTCGCATAATAATTTGCTTAGATTGACTCTAATCATGAAATGTATATATGGCATTTCAATTGCGTATTAAGAAAAAAAAAGAGAAAAATAATCAAGCTCCTTTAACAAAACCAATGCACAGGAACGCATATGCAAAGATGACTTGCAATAAAAAGGATGATCAATAAATTTTGGTAACAGACATAACTCCGGTGGAAACATTGCAATGGATTGATTTCGATTTTATCGCCGGGGAGTTTAGTTTGATTCGAAATGTCATGATTTTTTTTTTTTTTTTTTACTGTGTAATTACATTGCTTAATGGACATGTATACGGAGCTAGTAAGACGAAAAAAATTTAGAGAAATGAATGGATTTTAATAAATGACAGTGTGACTAAGACTGAAAAACTGAGAAAATACTCTCTCTCTCTCTCTCTCTCTCTCTCTCTCTCACACACACACACACACACACACACACACAATCTCATATACACACAAATACACACACATTCAGCGAAGCGACTTTTTAAAAGGATAGTTTAG
>BOPN01001729.1:237875-240375 GCA_017312705.2 Penaeus japonicus | reverse complement strand
CGCTAAAATAAAGCTCGTTTTTTTATTTTCCTTTCTTATGAATACTCTTCTTAACATAAGCCGCTCGGTTCTTTCTACGAATTTCTATAAAATCCATTAAAAGTCGATGGCCCCAGCTATGGCACCGTTTCTCTGTGATATCCCCTTTACCCGGGGGCCTAAGCACGTGTTTATATTGCTCAATCGTTAATCCAGGTACGTAACAATACTTTCCCGTTCCCACAGCCATGGCGCTCCGCAGGGATGGCTGTAGAGCCTGTTTCGGGTCACTTTACCCTCCCGCGTTAATCAAGCCTATTGCCTTCCCGGGATATTCCCTGCCATAATTAATCCTCGCCTCTGCCAAAGCCTTACTCCGCCGCCATTACCTCAACTAATGATGTTCTCTCGACACGAAGAAAGTCCATTATTCTACACGCCTCTAGATCTTCCGGTCCAATATTTCTCTTTTTCTGTAGGGTGTCAGATGTGATCACTGTAATGAAGGGCCTTACCTTGGTATTACACTCATATCGAGACATTTTAAGCCATGGCTGATCTGGTGATGTTGCGATAGTATCTGAATATCAAAATTATTGCTATCCATTAGAAATTTTCTTTATGGCCTTCGTAAAGTTGTTGTTGATCATCCTTGTGATACAGCCATAGCTAAAGGTTCCGCAATGACCTCGAAACTCCTTTATAATAACAATGTGCATAAGAATATGACCTAACTTAAGACTGACCAACTCAGAGAGGTCAGTTATTGCTCTCATTCACGCTATTCATTCTCAAATTCTTAAAAATTCAAGGAAGATATGCCAAATACTACTACTGCTACTATTACTGATACTACTAATATAACCACTATCATATTAGTATTAGTATTCTATTAATATTATTACCACTATTGTTTATACTATTACTACCACTACTACTAATGTTGCTGCTGCTACTAAAACTACTACTTCTATTAATGCTACTACTACAGTAACACCTACTACAATTTCCCCTACCACTACTGCCTCTACTACCATTATTTCTACATTTCACACAACTACTACTGCTGCTAATATACTACTGTCACTACCACTACCATTACTACTGGAACTACACTACTAGTTCCCACCATTACTATCCAAACTACAATATTGCTACTGCTACTACTAATACAACTACTACACTCCTTTACTTTTTTTTATCTAATGGTAATTTGTATCATTATTCTTGTTAATAATATTATCATCATCCTCTTCCTCATCATCATCATTATTCCCGTTACTATTATTAACGATATTATTGTTATTATCGTCACTATGATGATTATTATTATCATCGGTATTCTTATCATATTATTATTAAAGTAGTAATAGTTATGTAGTTATAAATACATGAATCCAATAGACATCGCCTTAAAATGCATGACGTTGACATCAACATGGTGTCTGCAGAAAATATTCTTTGCAATACGAAGTCAACACTCCACACACTGCAATTAAACTAACTACCTTACACTGGTTATCGTGTTGCTTATACATATTCTACACAGAAGGTCCTGAAATGCAGATGGTTCATAAGTCCTTGATTCTTCCTGCGACCGAACGATCGTTTTTAGGTTCAAAATAACGGCCACCATTGCCTCGTTTTCAAAATGGTATCAAGTTCTGTGTAAATTCGTACCAAGTTCTGTAGTCTCTTTTAGAAATGGTCTCACTAACCATTTATTGCAGCTACTTGGACCCGTCTGTTAGGGACGTACCGATGAGTTAAATAATGGATGGTTGGGGGGGGGGCAGTTTGTAGGTCCATTTTTCCCGCCTTTTTCCAGACAAAGAGAGCAGTAGGGGAGGTGGGTGTTTGATAGTTTATGAGTGTAGGTCTCTCGTTTCTCGGAAATTTGCCGACTGAGAGAGCATCCCCATCCACTCCGGTACTCCCCCCCCCTCCCTTTTTGTGCACTCACTCCTTAGTATCCACTCGGTATTCCCTTCCCATATGTATCCGACGGGAGGATCTAGACAGTGGGAACAGATCCATGCAATAATACGTGTCCTCGATGCATACCTCAGTGACCTCGTTTCGACTAATTGCATCTTACTGCCCTCTTCTAATCAGACTGCATTGATTAGCTAATACCGTTCCCCTTTGTGTCCCTGGAATGGCCTTCTGTATCCTATTCAATGGTCCACTATATCTCTGGAGACTCAGTGAAGAACAGAAGTACACGTGGATGTAGAGGTATATCACTCTGTATCGTTCATTAGTTGTTTTTGCAGTGTCAGATTTAATGCGTTAACTTATTATACATTTATTTGTCTTCCGTTGTCGCTCAGTATTGTGGGTTTAATGTATATTAAATAATATTGTCGTTTCTCTTGACAAATGGGCAAAACAACATGGTTTCTCGATCATATTCGAGTCTTCAAAGGGAAAAAAGATTGTCTGGTAGAAGCTATTTAGCTTATTTAGCTGCAATGGTTTAATTTTGCATTGAAATGTGTATATCATACGACTCGCTATT
>BOPN01001729.1:227875-230375 GCA_017312705.2 Penaeus japonicus | reverse complement strand
TTTGTCAAATAAATTCAAAGCTATATATTAGAGTGTACGTTTGCATCACTCCTGGTTATTCGTCAACCTTTAAGGGTGATATTTAGACTTATTATCACATGGATCTTGTGTTATTAAATGTTATTATTATCATTTTCATGGTTCTTACTATTTCTGTTATCATCATTGTTATGATTATTGTGATCATCTTCATCATTGTTATTATTATTATCATTATCATTGTTGATGTTGTACTTTTGTCATTACCACTTTTTTGTTATCATTTTAATTATTACTGTTATTGTTAGATATTTTATGGTCATCATTGTTAGCTTTATTATTATCATTAATGCTATCTAGATTAGCATTCTTAGCAGTATCACTGTTATTATTATCATCATCATTATTTACATTATCCTCATTATCATTTTCATCATTGCTATTATCATCATTATCATTTTCATCATTGCTATTATCAACATTATCATTCATATCATCATTAGCATATTGATCTTCATTTTCATTCTTACCATCATCTTTATCATCATTATCATTCTTATCATCATCTTTATCATCATTATCATTCTTATCATCATCATCATCTTTATCATCATTATCATTCTTATTATCATGAGCATTATTGTAATCATCTAAATAATGATGAATAGTGGTAGTGATATCATTGTTATTACAGTCATTATAGATCATGTTTGACATCATAAGCAGTATAACCACCTTTGTTATTATTATTATTGTTATCGTTGTTGTTGTTGTTATCAAAATAAGTATCATTTACATCCTTATAATTTACTTCACTATCATTTACATCATTATAATTTACTTCATTATCATTTACATCATTATCATTTATATCATTATTATCTTTGTTATTATTATTGCTTATATTAATATCATTATTATTATCATCATCATCACTATTATCATTATCATCACTAGCAGTAATACTGACATTATCATTATCATCATTATTATTTTCATTATCATAACTTACATTATCATCATTTTTATCATGATTGTTACTACTACTGTCATTATCCTTGAGTATTAGTAGTAGTGTTAGTAATGCTAGTAGTACTACCAGTATCATTAATACTATCATGATCTTTGTTATTATTGTTTTTATCATTAGTATTATCATTGCATTACTATTATTACTATCATAATCATAGTTATCATTACTATCGTTATCATTCTTATCATCATTATAATAATAATAATTATAATTATTATCATTATCATTATCATCATTATCATTATCATATCATCATTATCATCATCATCATACATATTGTTGTTATTTTCATTGCTGGTACCTTGCTATTTCTATATCATACTATGATTTTCATTTTTATCGTTATTATCATTATCACCGCCTTCATTATCATTATTAGTACTATTGTCATTACTAACATTATTATCTTCTTCTTTATTATCATCATTATCATCACTATTATTTTCATCATTTTGATTGTTATCATCATTCTCACTATCATTACAGTTATCATTATTATCATTATTATCGTTGTTTTTATTTTTATCATTATCATTTCTTTTATTTTTACGTTTATTACTCTTATCATAACTATTATTACTATGATCATTATCATCACTTTTTTCATCATCATTACAATCCATTTTGTAAGTATAACCATCATATCAAATCATATCGGGTTATGCAACATCAACATAATGTACACAATGCAAGTACATCCTCTTCTGCAACATGTTGAAAACACATACATAGCAATAAAATCAAAATCTTGATTACTAGTAAAGCTTTTGTTTCTTTTTTTTTCAATACTATTTTTTAAATTATTGCAGAAGAAGCATTCCGGTTTTTGTAATTGATGCATTGTAGAATGGTAATAATCAGGATAGGAATGATGGAAATAAAGATGTGAATGTCAGTGTAAATGATGATATTGATAATGATAATGATTATGATATCAATTGCACTGAGGAACGGATTTCATAGTGACAAATGTACAATAATTATGAATGAGACTGAATGATTCCAGAATGTAAGAAATTTAGATAACATTACAACCATGATGGTGATAATTAGGACATTATTCGTATTCAAATCATTATTTTTATTATTCTAATTATCATTATTATCCTATGATCAGGGTTAACATTATTATTATCATTGTGATTATTATTCTTAATATTATCATAATGGTCATTGTTCTAATTATTAGCATTATTATTATCAGTTATTATTATCAATAGTAGTAGTAGTAGTAGTGATAGTATCATTATCAACATAATTATCATCATCATCATAATCATCATCATCGCTGTTACCATTATCATCATCATCATCGCTACTATCATAATTATCATTATTATTTCATTCATTACCATTATTATCACTATTAATGACAATAGTATTACTATCACTATTTTCTTCACTAACACCATCATCATCATCATATCATCATGAACAACAAATGTAACTAACATAACAGGGACATTGTGGTAGATGTTTTTAGGGGGG
>BOPN01001729.1:205375-207875 GCA_017312705.2 Penaeus japonicus | reverse complement strand
GGCAGACTTAATGATATTAGAGAAGATTTTATTAATTATGGTATTTTTTAATATAAATATATGTATGCATATATATTTACATACACACACATACATACATACACACACACACACACACACACACACACACACACACACACACATACATATATATATATATATATATATATATATATATATATATATATATATATAACATTTATCACAAGCCGTCTGGTTAGCACAGTGGTACATCCCCGTGGTCGGCAGATTGAGCCCGAGCTCGTGAGTGTCCACTGTCGTGGAAAAGCATCTGCTCCGGAAATCTCGTTTATCCGTATCCTTATTTATCACAGTCAGATATTTGGATGTCAGTGTAAGGAGAATCAAATATTTCCGAATTAATGTTTACTTTGGTTCTACAGATATTTGAAGTTTCATTACATGTGACAGAAATACATTTTCAGCCATATATGTATTTAGACAGGATACACAAACCAATATCTGTGCATATTACATCTGCTACATTTTCGCAATATAGTGATTAGTGATAACATACGTGTGTGTTTTATTTCGTTTTTTTTTTTTTTTTTTTTTTTTTTTTTTTTTTTTTTTTTGTATGTGTGTGTGTTTGCGCTTGTATGTGCAATAGTGCATGTGACACTTCAGAATGCTGGCCTGATCATCATTGATGTAGTTTTGAGAGAGTAGTGATAGCCTTTCCATGGGTGCCACTCAATGCCATCGGCAAAAGTATCATGCTTGCCTTCATACTGGAACCCATTCAAGTTGGATATGTGGCAATTGCCGTACCACCAGCCACCGCGATATCTGTGAGGAGAAAAAAAATGTGAAGGTGAAAGACCTTATGTTTTTTTTGTTTAGGTTTATTGGAAGGAGAATAGCTTGAAGGGTCTATTCCAGATGAAAATATTTCAACTTCTGAAATCTTTCATGTAAATTTGATATGTAATAATATTGGTAGGAAGAATGATCTGCCTTCCTGCTGTTATGTTAGGTCTATATGACAGTGCTAGTAGAAAATATGAAAAATTCCTCATTTTCATCATAGAAGGTGATGTAGGAGAAATCAGATAGATGGAAACAACTACAACAAAATACTTACATGCATATGTATACATATATATCTGCACACACATTGACACATACACTCACATACACAGACACAGACACACACATGTGTGTGTGTGTGTGTATGTTTATATATATATATATATATATATATATATATATATATATATATATATATCTGATACAATTTCATACTGGGTCACTTAACATCTATACTATGAGATGATTTGTAAAATTTCTGCGCATTTGACAATCTTTAATTTAAATTCAGAGAGGTTTTATTCATTTAGAGTGGTCAGCTGCAATCCTTAATGAGAAATAGACCCTTAGGGATAACCGCATTCATTAAGGAGAAAACAGATCCACGCAGGAAATGCAATCTTTAATTTTGATGTAACCCACGGCCGGATTCTATCCTGCGGATCCTCGCAGGATGGACTCCGACCGTTGGTTACTTCAGAATTTTGTCCTCGATTTCATTCTATCTGTTAAACTCACGGCCGTGATGGATGGGTTATCACGCCATTCATGACGTCCGTCTGTTTTGTACACCCATGAGGCGAGGTGAGTAGACGGCTGCAAGCTGGAGCGAAGTCAACCGTGTCAATTTAATTTAATTTCATCTGCAGTCTTTAAGTTGAAAACGGTAAATTGCAGTCCTTGAGAGGAAAACAAAGCTTCATAGTAAACTGCAGTGTTTAAGAGGAGAGTAGACACTCATGGTAAACTACAATCCTTAGTTGAGTTCAAAGCAGACCCTTGTGGTAAACCGCAGTCCTTAGATTGAAAATAGACCTGCGATGAAAACAGACCCTCGTGGTAAACCGTAGACCTGAAGCTCCTCGCCCTACTCACTTGAGCGCACAGTTATCCCCACTGCCGTCGTTGTCTTGGTCGTGGGTGGTGAAAGCGTAGCCGCTGTGCTTCCCACCGCCGAGGCCATCACCAGCTGTGCCGTTATACCTAATGGGTCGGATTAGAGAACACCATTCACATGAATGAGATAAAGGAAATCTTGAGAAATTGATAAGCAGACGTAATTTAGTTTCGTTTTCTTTTCAAAATGACAAGAAGGGTCTATATACATACACACTTCGAAGTTAAATCATTTAGAAGTGGAGGGCAGTGAAAGGAGTCGGTTGTGTTAGTTGAGACGCGTGTTAGTTAGTTGGAGGGGCTTGACACTATACTGCGGCTCCGAAAACATCTGTTTACCTGCCGACGTTGATCCGATACTTAGAGGCGGAGTCTCCGACGTGGAAGAGCCCGTACTTGGCCCACCTCGCGAGGCCCTCGTAATCCGTTAGGTCGACTCGCATCTCCTGCAGGTCAGTCGAGGTGAGGTGGTGCAGAAGGTCGAGTCCCAGCCAGAACTCGCCGCCGTCCAAGTGGCCGAAGCCGAGCTCGTATTCGACCCACGTGCGGTAGA
>BOPN01001729.1:147875-150375 GCA_017312705.2 Penaeus japonicus | reverse complement strand
GTGTTTGTGTGTGTGTGTGTTTGTGTGTGTGTGTTTGTGCGTGCGGGTGTGTGTGTGTGCGTGTGTGTGTTTGTGTACGTGTGTGTGTGTGTCTGTGTTTGTGTGTGTGTGTTTGATTGTGTGTGTGTGTGTTTGTGTATGTGTGTGTTCTTTTAAACATTAGTAATTAGGTATATCATACAACAGAGATCTCAGTTGCTGTAGTCTAGATCCAAACGAGTTCATGATCCTTGTCCAGACGGTGTAGTCTTACTTTCCATGATTTATTTTTCAATGTTTATGAAAGATTTTAGATTTACCGTTAGTTTTCCCTCCTAAGTTGCCGATTTAAACTTGGTTGTCGCTTTTAAGACAAGATATTCAAAAGTTTTTCTTTACGTATTCTTTCTGGATCGGATATATTTAGTTGTTGTTTTTTTTGTTTTGTTTCTTTTTACATTGATTTATATTTATATGATTCTTATATGGAATTATGTTAATTGCAAATCAGTGTTTGAGTGACTGTAATAAATCATGTATACGTACAGAGTCTGATCATGAAATATTGCAGATGAGCTCAGTCCCAAAACCATCGACTCTTTAATGCAGCATAATTAATGTATACTTTTATTCAAATTCTAATGATTTTAGTAATAGCTCATATAATCCAGTGTGGATATAACATATATATATAATTCCAAGGATAATTATGCTGCGGGCAAGTGATTTTCAAAAGCAAAGAATATCTATTCATATGCTGCGGTGCCGTTGCCTTTATGAGACATACCTGATATTGAAACGGAAAACAGTCTCTGGTATAATAAAAAATAAAAAAATGCTACAGTATGAACGAGTAAACATAACGTTTCGAACTTTTAAAGAAAGTTTATCATCAGAACGTAAGCAATCAAAGAAATTATTTTCTTTTATGGATTGTTTACGTTTAATGGTGAACTTTCTTTAAAAGTTCGAAACATTACGAGTTTACTTTCTTACTGTGGTAGTGTTTTATTACATATGTATTGTGCACGTACTGTGTTCTTGTTCTTTTCTATGGCAATCTTCGTCAGACAAAATACTCACGGGCAATAAAACCTGCAACAGTATTAGTCTTATCTAGCCTGGCGTCGTATCAATGCTGCTCTCATAAAAAAAACAAAAAACTTATTTCCTCAAATGTTTATATTTTTTTCTTTTTCAAGTGGTAACATAAAAGGAATATATATATTTTTTTCTTTTTTTTTTTTTTCTTTTTACAACAGAATAAGAAGATATATCCATACAAATATAACACCCAAATACAAACAAATCTACAAACAATAAAAAAAAACAAAGACACTCACACACACTAAGACTCGATAGATAAACAAATACACTATCTTCCGACCATCGCCACGTACATAACCCAAACTGCGACCGTACATCCGCGCCGCTCTCCTGTAGGATATTGTTCATCATCATTATCCAAACGTGCCGCCTCTGCGTTTACGATAATTAAGAGGGTATAATTGCTGATGTAGAGGATGAGGCTGGAAAGACATTAGGATTATTGAATGTGTGTTCGAGTAGATGCGAAGCTAATATCTGGAATTTACTCTCTCAAAATGTATATATGAATTTTGTTTGTACTATAGGTTGATACGGGGTTCCTTATATGTACAGGTAGTACATGTGCGGAGGATAAGAATGATCTATGTGTGTGTGTGTGTGTGTGTGTGTGTGTGCATTGCAACAGGGAAACAGTCTTTGAAATTTATAAGTATGTTGTGTATTTTGGGTGTCTGCTTTTATAAATGGGATTCTGAGCTGTAAGTGGTTAGGAGGAAACTGAAAGCATTTAGATTAAGAGCATGAAAGGAAAGAAACCCACTCTTTCTCTCTCTCTCTCTCTCTCTCTCTCTCTCTCTCTCTCTCTCTCTCTCTCTCTCTCTCTCTCTCTCTCTCTCTCTCTCTCTCTCTCTCTCTCTCTCTCTCTCTCTCTCTCTCTCTCTCTCTCTCTCTCTCACTCTCTGTCTCTCTGTCTCTCTCTCTCTCTCTCTCTCTTACTCTCTCTCACTCACTCTTGCACTCTCTCTCTCTCTCTCTCTCTCTCTCTCTCTCTCTCTCTCTCTCTCTCTCTCTCTCTCTCTCTCTCTCTCTCTCTCTCTCTCTCATCTCTCTCTCATCTCTCTCTCTCTCCCTCTCCCTCTCAATTTCCTCTTCCAACCGCCAGAACCGCATACATAAATTTCCATCTTGTCAAACATCTAGACCCTCTCTTTGCCGCTGTAGTTTCTCTCGCTTTCAAACACGCTGTAATTCTCCCATGTTTGGGCGGACGCAAACGTAGCTAGCCGTCCGTAAGGTTGAGTTTGATCCTTTCTATTGACTCGATTGGATTTTCCGGCTTACCGAAGGATAGAGCGGAGGGATCAGATAATAAGTAGCGTCGTAGGAGGTAGGATGGTGGAGGAGGAGGAGGTTGTTATGAAGGAGGAGGTTTTGGAGGAGGAGGATTAGGAGGGGGAGGGGGTGATGAAGG
>BOPN01001729.1:137875-140375 GCA_017312705.2 Penaeus japonicus | reverse complement strand
GTTTTATTTTGTTTTGTTTTTTATCTATTATCATTACTATTATGATCATTATTATGATTATGATTATTTTATCATTATTATCATCAGTAGTTCATTATCATTGTTACCATTATTAATATCATGATAATTATCATTATTACTGTTATGATTATCGCGATAACTATCATTATTATTGTTATAATTATCACGATAATGATTATCATTACTACTGTTATTGTAATTATTGTTGTTAATATTGTCATTATATTGTTGTTGTTATTATTACTGTTATTTTCATTACTTTCATTAGTATCATAATCATTATTATTGTTGTTATTATTACCATTATTCTCTCTATCATTGCTATCATAATCTTTATTATCATTATTTATAATTTTCTATTTTCAATCATTATTTTCATTATTGATTTTATTGTTTTTTTACCATCATCGCCACTATTTTTATTATTGTTATCAGTGTTTTCGTTACTATCATTCTTATTATTATCCTTATGGATATGATTATTATTATTATTATCATTATTATTATTATTATTATTATTGTCATTATTATTATTTTTATTATTATTATTATCATTAGCATTATTATTATTATCATTATTATTATTATTATTATTATTATTATTATTATTATTATTATTATCATTATTATTATTATTGTTATCTTTTTTATTATTATCATTATCATTATTATTATCATTATTATTATCATTATTTTCACTATTATTACCATCATTATTATCATTATTATTATCATTATCACCATTACTATTAACACTATTTTTATAATTATTATTATCATCATTACCATTACCATTACCATTATCATTATTATTATTATCATTATTAGTATCATCACTATTATTGTTATTCTTGTTGTTATTATTGTTATTATCATTATTATTACTATTATTATTATCATCATCATTATCATTATCATTATTCTTATTATTACTAATATCCTAATCCTCATCATCATCAATATAAATGATAATAGTAATGATGATAACGATGAGAATGATAAGAGTAATGATAATGATAGTAATTATTTTAATATTGACTATCATTTTTATCAATATCATTATTGTTATTATCATTAATAATTTTTAATGTTATCATTAGCGCTATAACCATTATTGTTACTATCGTGGTTGTTATCTTATCATTATTATTGTCATAAGTATTATCATTATCATTATTATTAATATTATCATTATTGTCATCTTCATCATTATCACCAACATTATCATTATCATTATCATTATTATCATCACAATGAAGATAATTAGCATCAACATCGTATTACTCTTGTTTTCCCTTCACCATTTTTATTCTCGTTCTTTTCTTATTTTCTTGTTTCTTTATCTTCATCAAGATCACGGACGTCATTATCTTTTCCATCTCCATTCACATCTTTGTTTACTTCATTGTCCTCCGCCTCTTCATCTTCTCTCTGTTCTTCTATCATCTTTTCGCCCTTCCTCTCTCTTCTCTTCCTCCTCCTCTTCATCTCCTCTCCCTCCTCCTCCTCCTCCACTTCATCTCCTCTCCCTTCTCTTCCTCCTCCTTTTCAGCTCTTCTCCCTCATCTTCCTCCTCCTCTTCATCTCCTCTCCCTCCTCTTCCTCCTCCTTTTCAGCTCCTCTCCCTCCTCCTTCTCCTCTTCATCTCCTTTCCTTCCTCTTCCTCCTCTTCATCTCCTCTTCCTCCTACTCCTCATCTCATCCCCTTCCTCCTCACCCCCCCCTCCTCCTCATCTTCCTCCCCCTCCTCCTCATCTCCCTCCCCCTCCTTCGTCACCTTCTTCCCCCTCCTCCTCATCTCCCTCCCCCCTCCTTCGTCGCCTTCTTCCCCCTCCTCCTCATCTCCCTCACCCTCCTCCTCATCTCCCTCCCCCTCCTTCGTCACTTTCTTCCCCCTCCTCCTCATCCCCTCCCTCTCCTTCGTCGCCTTCCCCCTCCTCCTCATCTCCCTCCCCCTCCTTCGTCGCCTTCTTCCCCCTCCTCCTCATCTCCCTCACCCCTCCTTCATCACCCTTCTTCCCCCTCCTCCTCATCTCCCTCCCCCCTCCTTCGTCGCCTTCCCCCTCCCTCTCTCATCTCCCTCCTCCCTTCGTCGCCTTCTTCCCCCTCCTCCTCATCTCCCTCCCCCCTCCTTCGTCGCCTTCTTCCCCCTCCTCCTCATCTCCCTCCCCCTCCTTCGTCACCTTCTTCCCCCTCCTCCTCATCTCCCTCCCCCCTCCTTCGTCACCTTCTTCCCCCTCCTCCTCATCTCCCTCCCCCTCCTTCGTCACTTTCTTCCCTTCCTCCTCATCTCCCTCCCCCTCCTTCGTCACCTTCTTCCCCCTCCTCCTCATCTCCCTCCCCCCTCCTTCGTCGCCTTCTTCCCCCTCCTCCTCATCTCCCTCCCCCTCCTTCGTCACCTTCTTCCCCCTCCTCCTCATCTCCCTCCCCCCTCCTTCGTCGCCTTCTTCCCCCTCCTCCTCATCTCCCTCCCCCTCCT
>BOPN01001729.1:127875-130375 GCA_017312705.2 Penaeus japonicus | reverse complement strand
TCATAGTTATGATTATCATCATAACTATCATTGATCTAATCATCATTATTACTATCATTATCATCATCATTATCATCACTATTATTATTTTCATTATTATTTTCACCATATAACTACTACTACTTTTATCATTTTCGATGATGGTGAAGATGATGATGATAATGAAAATAATAAAATGATGACAATAATGTTGATGATAATGATCATAATCATGATAATGATAAAAAAAAAGTAATCATGAGAATAGTGATAATTGTGATAATAATAATATCCTCAATATTTTTGTTATCTTTATTATGATTGGCATTATCATTATGATAACTGTTATTTACCATTATCATTATAATGATATTGGTATTATTGTTATTATCGTTATTATTATTACTTTAAATAACGATTCTAATTATGATCATTCTTATCATTATCATTGTCATTATTATCATAATCATTATTATGATCATTGCTTTTTAAATGCCATAATCATCATTATCATCCTTATTATCATATTATGTTTTTTTATTATAATCATTATCACTATCATTATCATCATCATTATCATCATTAACATTACCATTGTCATCATCATCTCACTATCACATCACTATACAAACATCATAATTATTACCATTGGTAAAAATATTACTACCATCATAAATATTCTATGAATCCATAAAGGGTTTGATTCCGAGCAATTAATATGATGCTTTTTATATATATTTCGTAGTTATTTACATCTGTCCTCAAAAACAACAACTTTTGATAACCATTAGAGATGGTATTTGGTCATCACCGTAAATTATATTTGATAATTACCGTAACTGCTTTTTTATGATCATTATGAATGTTATATAATGATTATGATGGTCACGTTTATTAATTACCACGCTTTCCTTTCGATAAACAACAATGATTACCATAAATACCACATAACAACCACCATAAACACCATCAAAACAATTACCATAAACACCATGCAACAACCATAATTACCAACAAATATGTACAATAATTCAATCTATTTTTCTTCAGAAGTGAAGAAGAAGAAATTGAAAAAGAGAGAGAGAGAGAGAGAGACAGAGAGAGAGAGAGAGAGAGAGAGAGAGAGAGAGAGAGAGAGAGAGAGAGAGAGAGAGAGAGAAACAACAATAACAACGTAAAGCGAGAGAGAGAGAGAGTGAGAGAGAGAGAGAGAGAGAGAGAGAGAGAGAGAGAGAGAGAGAGAGAGAGAACGTTTTCCTCCAAACCGCAAACTTCCTGACTTCGTTTCTTCAATTCCTCTTCCGGCAGAGTTACCCCTTAAACCGGTCTCTGGCTCGACTGCCCTTGTTCCTTGTCTTGTGTCTGTGCCTTGCTGGTGGTGTGTCTTTGTTTTTGTTTCTTTATTTGTGTGTTTGGTGGGAGGGGGAGGGATCTGTGTGTGTGTGCTTGTGTTTGTTTGTGTTTGTGACTGTGTAAGTGTGTGTGTGGGTGTGTTTGTGTTTGTGTGTGTGTTGTGCGTGTGTATGTGTTTGTATGTGTTTGTATGAATTGTTTGTTTGTTCGTGTGTGTTGAGGGTGTTTTTAACATGAAATCCTATATATATATACATATATATATACATATATATTCCCCTATTTACAGAAACAAATGGGTTAATAGATAAATAGACTGATATCTTGATAGACAAATAGATAGATAGAAAAAATATGCGGACAAATAGATAGCAAGCTATATATAGAAATAGATAGACATACAGATAGACAAATACATACATACATTCTTAGATCAATAGACAAAAAAGATAAGTAGATGGATAGGTAGATAGGTATATATGTATATATATACGTGAGTAAGAGAATTTAAATCGTAAAATACCAATACCACTTAAAATTATACGTTAGCATAATCTTGTTGAAGAAATACCACTAACGGCTCAACCTTTTCCTTTCCAGATTCTTCCACTCATCGTTCAAGACCCGGATGATGCAGCTAAAACCTCGTTGAAAGAATGCAATCCTGCAGTATTGCATCAGACGGACAATGGATCTATTCTTGAATAAACGAGAAAAGGCAAAAAAGCTGGGCCGAAGTAACGAATAGAAAAGCAGAGAGGAGAAATTTTGGAAAAAAAAGAAAAAAAAAGTCGGAATCAAACTTTTTTTTTTTTTTTTTTTTTTTTTTTGTGAAAATGTAAACTAAAGGGAAAACGAGCCAGGCGGTGGTTGGCGAATCTCTGGTGGACGTGAGGATTAGCGCCGAGTGAAGGAGAGATAGAGAGAGAGAGAGAGAGAGAGAGAGAGAGAGAGAGAGAGAGAGAGAGAGAGAGAGAGAGAGAGAGAGAGAGAGAGAGAGAGAGAGAGAGAGAGAGAGAGAGAGAGAGAGAGAGAGAGAGAGAGAGAGAGAGAGAGAGAGAGCGACAGAGAGATAGAGAGAGAGAGAGAGAGAGAGAGAGAGAGAGAGAGAGAGAGAGAGAGAGAGAGAGAGAGAGAGAGAGAGAGAGAGAGAGAGAGAGAGAGAGAG
>BOPN01001729.1:106855-109902 GCA_017312705.2 Penaeus japonicus | reverse complement strand
AGGAAGAGAGAAAGAGAAAGGAAGAGAGAAAGAGAAAGGAAGAGAGAAAGAGAAAGGAAGAGAGAAAGAGAAAGGAAGAGAGAAAGAGAAAGGAAGAGAGAAAGAGAAAGGAAGAGAGAAAGAGAAAGGAAGAGAGAAAGAGAAAGGAAGAGAGAAAGAGAAAGGAAGAGAGAAAGAGAAAGGAAGAGAGAAAGAGAAAGGAAGAGAGAAAGAGAAAGGAAGAGAGAAAGAGAAAGGAAGAGAGAAAGAGAAAGGAAGAGAGAAAGAGAAAGGAAGAGAGAAAGAGAAAGGAAGAGAGAAAGAGAAAGGAAGAGAGAAAGAGAAAGGAAGAGAGAAAGAGAAAGGAAGAGAGAAAGAGAAAGGAAGAGAGAAAGAGAAAGGAAGAGAGAAAGAGAAAGGAAGAGAGAAAGAGAAAGGAAGAGAGAAAGAGAAAGGAAGAGAGAAAGAGAAAGGAAGAGAGAAAGAGAAAGGAAGAGAGAAAGAGAAAGGAAGAGAGAAAGAGAAAGGAAGAGAGAAAGAGAAAGGAAGAGAGAAAGAGAAAGGAAGAGAGAAAGAGAAAGGAAGAGAGAAAGAGAAAGGAAGAGAGAAAGAGAAAGGAAGAGAGAAAGAGAAAGGAAGAGAGAAAGAGAAAGGAAGAGAGAAAGAGAAAGGAAGAGAGAAAGAGAAAGGAAGAGAGAAAGAGAAAGGAAGAGAGAAAGAGAAAGGAAGAGAGAAAGAGAAAGGAAGAGAGAAAGAGAAAGGAAGAGAGAAAGAGAAAGGAAGAGAGAAAGAGAAAGGAAGAGAGAAAGAGAAAGGAAGAGAGAAAGAGAAAGGAAGAGAGAAAGAGAAAGGAAGAGAGAAAGAGAAAGGAAGAGAGAAAGAGAAAGGAAGAGAGAAAGAGAAAGGAAGAGAGAAAGAGAAAGGAAGAGAGAAAGAGAAAGGAAGAGAGAAAGAGAAAGGAAGAGAGAAAGAGAAAGGAAGAGAGAAAGAGAAAGGAAGAGAGAAAGAGAAAGGAAGAGAGAAAGAGAAAGGAAGAGAGAAAGAGAAAGGAAGAGAGAAAGAGAAAGGAAGAGAGAAAGAGAAAGGAAGAGAGAAAGAGAAAGGAAGAGAGAAAGAGAAAGGAAGAGAGAAAGAGAAAGGAAGAGAGAAAGAGAAAGGAAGAGAGAAAGAGAAAGGAAGAGAGAAAGAGAAAGGAAGAGAGAAAGAGAAAGGAAGAGAGAAAGAGAAAGGAAGAGAGAAAGAGAAAGGAAGAGAGAAAGAGAAAGGAAGAGAGAAAGAGAAAGGAAGAGAGAAAGAGAAAGGAAGAGAGAAAGAGAAAGGAAGAGAGAAAGAGAAAGGAAGAGAGAAAGAGAAAGGAAGAGAGAAAGAGAAAGGAAGAGAGAAAGAGAAAGGAAGAGAGAAAGAGAAAGGAAGAGAGAAAGAGAAAGGAAGAGAGAAAGAGAAAGGAAGAGAGAAAGAGAAAGGAAGAGAGAAAGAGAAAGGAAGAGAGAAAGAGAAAGGAAGAGAGAAAGAGAAAGGAAGAGAGAAAGAGAAAGGAAGAGAGAAAGAGAAAGGAAGAGAGAAAGAGAAAGGAAGAGAGAAAGAGAAAGGAAGAGAGAAAGAGAAAGGAAGAGAGAAAGAGAAAGGAAGAGAGAAAGAGAAAGGAAGAGAGAAAGAGAAAGGAAGAGAGAAAGAGAAAGGAAGAGAGAAAGAGAAAGGAAGAGAGAAAGAGAAAGGAAGAGAGAAAGAGAAAGGAAGAGAGAAAGAGAAAGGAAGAGAGAAAGAGAAAGGAAGAGAGAAAGAGAAAGGAAGAGAGAAAGAGAAAGGAAGAGAGAAAGAGAAAGGAAGAGAGAAAGAGAAAGGAAGAGAGAAAGAGAAAGGAAGAGAGAAAGAGAAAGGAAGAGAGAAAGAGAAAGGAAGAGAGAAAGAGAAAGGAAGAGAGAAAGAGAAAGGAAGAGAGAAAGAGAAAGGAAGAGAGAAAGAGAAAGGAAGAGAGAAAGAGAAAGGAAGAGAGAAAGAGAAAGGAAGAGAGAAAGAGAAAGGAAGAGAGAAAGAGAAAGGAAGAGAGAAAGAGAAAGGAAGAGAGAAAGAGAAAGGAAGAGAGAAAGAGAAAGGAAGAGAGAAAGAGAAAGGAAGAGAGAAAGAGAAAGGAAGAGAGAAAGAGAAAGGAAGAGAGAAAGAGAAAGGAAGAGAGAAAGAGAAAGGAAGAGAGAAAGAGAAAGGAAGAGAGAAAGAGAAAGGAAGAGAGAAAGAGAAAGGAAGAGAGAAAGAGAAAGGAAGAGAGAAAGAGAAAGGAAGAGAGAAAGAGAAAGGAAGAGAGAAAGAGAAAGGAAGAGAGAAAGAGAAAGGAAGAGAGAAAGAGAAAGGAAGAGAGAAAGAGAAAGGAAGAGAGAAAGAGAAAGGAAGAGAGAAAGAGAAAGGAAGAGAGAAAGAGAAAGGAAGAGAGAAAGAGAAAGGAAGAGAGAAAGAGAAAGGAAGAGAGAAAGAGAAAGGAAGAGAGAAAGAGAAAGGAAGAGAGAAAGAGAAAGGAAGAGAGAAAGAGAAAGGAAGAGAGAAAGAGAAAGGAAGAGAGAAAGAGAAAGGAAGAGAGAAAGAGAAAGGAAGAGAGAAAGAGAAAGGAAGAGAGAAAGAGAAAGGAAGAGAGAAAGAGAAAGGAAGAGAGAAAGAGAAAGGAAGAGAGAAAGAGAAAGGAAGAGAGAAAGAGAAAGGAAGAGAGAAAGAGAAAGGAAGAGAGAAAGAGAAAGGAAGAGAGAAAGAGAAAGGAAGAGAGAAAGAGAAAGGAAGAGAGAAAGAGAAAGGAAGAGAGAAAGAGAAAGGAAGAGAGAAAGAGAAAGGAAGAGAGAAAGAGAAAGGAAGAGAGAAAGAGAAAGGAAGAGAGAAAGAGAAAGGAAGAGAGAAAGAGAAAGGAAGAGAGAAAGAGAAAGGAAGAGAGAAAGAGAAAGGAAGAGAGAAAGAGAAAGGAAGAGAGAAAGAGAAAGGAAGAGAGAAAGAGAAAGGAAGAGAGAAAGAGAAAGGAAGAGAGAAAGAGAAAGGAAGAGAGAAAGAGAAAGGAAGAGAGAAAGAGAAAGGAAGAGAGAAAGAGAAAGGAA
>BOPN01001729.1:85134-88658 GCA_017312705.2 Penaeus japonicus | reverse complement strand
ATCAGCCTGTATCATTCCCCTGCAGGACGAAGGCCTCTCAAAAGAGTTGTGGCCGGGTACCCCACCTACCGCCCCTAATTGTATCTTGGTGGGGGTATATATAACACATTATATATACCATTAGCCAATGAGGTAAAGTTCTTTGCCCAAGGAAACAAATCACCAGCCGGGATCCGAAAGCTCTAACCGTATATATATAGATAGATAGATAGATAAATAGATATGTGTGTGTGTGTGTTTGCATGCATCTGTTCATGTCCATGTGTGCGTTAGGCAGGTATGTATGCATTCATGTATGTATTATGGAAAGAGTATAAGTGAGCGAAATCAAAGACCTACATACACTCGCGCTCCCAGACACACACACACACACACACACATACACACACACACACAGCAACAGAAATTTAGCAGAAGAATAAACTGAACGCACATAAGGCAATGTCGGCTCTCACTTTTCAGCAGAAATTCCATGCTGCAGAACGCCGCATCTACTACTAGGGCATTCGCATCGGAAAATTGATAGCAAGATCCATTAGCAACCTCAACATTTCCAATAACGCTTGTTAAGGAAGTGAAAAGCAATCTGTTGGCTGCCGTCACCGTACGAGTAATTCAATACAATCAGCACACTTTCCGAGGGATATGCGTGGAGGGGGGGGGGTTTATCCTTCATTTTTTCGCTATTCATGCCTGTTGTTTTGATCACAAGACGTAAGTACACACAGGAATACATGAACGCTTACATGCATGCTCACACGCGTAAGTGAATACAGACATACATATATACATGAACACATGCATGCACACATATACACACACGAATGAATATACGTCAATCTGTTAATATACTTACACACACACAATTACATATATATATATATATATATATATATATATATATATATATATATATATATATATATATATGTATGTATGTATGTATGTATGTATTATATATATATGATATATCTATATCTATCTGTCTATCTGTATCTATGTCTAGAGAGAGAGTGTGTGTGTGTGAGAGAGAGAGAGAGAGAAAGAGGGAGAGAGAGTGAGAGAGAGAAACAGACAGACAGACAGACAGAGAAACAGATTAAAAGAGAGCCAGAAACAAAATCAAAGAGAAACACACGAATAAGAGATTGACAAAGAAATTTTGAACATAAACAACAACACAAACAACAACAAAAGCAACAAAGAAATACGAGCGAAAGAGCAAGGTCAGCAAAGGTCGAATGCCAAAGCGAGGGTGAGGGTGTTCCCAGCCTCCCCCCTCCCTCTCCCATCCACCATACCCCCCCCCCCCACCACCTTGCATTCCACACTTAAAGGGAGGAAAAAGTCACTGGCGGGTAACGAAGGGAGAGGGGAAAGGGGACAAGTCGAGAAGGAAGGCGAATGTATATGAGGGTGAGAAGAAGAGGAAGGGGGGAAGGGTGAGAGGAAGAGGAATGAACATGAGGTTGAGGGGAAGAGGAAGGGAGGAAGGGTGAGAGGAAGAGGAATGAACATGAGGGTGAGAGGAAGAGGAAGGGAAGAAGGGTGAGAGGAAGAGGAAGGGGGGAAGGGTGAGAGGAAGAGGAAGGGAAGAAGGGTGAGAGGAAGAGGAATGAACATGAGGTTGAGAGGAAAAGGAAGAGATTTAGGGTGAGAGGAAGAGGAAGGTAGGAAGGGTGAGAGGAAGAGGAATGAACAAGAGTGGAAGAGGAAGAGAAAAGGGACCAAGGATGAGAGGAAGAGAAATGAACATGAGGTCGAGAGGAAGAGAGAGAGGAAGTAGAAGGTAGGAAGGGTGGGAGAAGAGGAATGAATATGAGAGGAAGAGGAAGAGAAACAGAATCAAAAGAGGTATGCAGGGTGAGAGGGAGAGGAGAGACTCAAGAGAGGGTTTAAGGGTGAGAGGGAGAGGCAGGGATAAGGGGATAAAGGAAGAGGAAGGAAAAGAGGATGAGACGATAAAAGGGGGAATAAAAAGGAATAAAAAAAATGATGAGAGGATAAAACCTAAGAGGAAGAGAAGGCAAGAAATGAGCGGAAAATAAAAGAGAAGGAGGAGAAAGAAAGAATGGGCGAGAGGAAGAGGAAGAAATGAATAGTGGGAGGAAAAAGGAAGAATAATGAGGAGGGTGCGCGTAATAGGAAGGAATATACAATAACGAGGAAAGAAAAGGATGGATGGAGGGGTAAAAATAGAGAGAAAAGGGAGAGAAAAGGGGAGGCAGTGAGGGAAGGAGAGAAAGAGAGAGAGAGAGAGACAGAGAGAGAGAGAGAGATGGGGGGAGAAGAATATGCAAGGAGGGAGGAAAGGAGAGAGAGAGAAAGAGAGGGGGAAAGAGGGAGGGAAGTCAGAAAGAAAGAAAATAAAAATATAAGGAAGGGTGCTGAGAATGATATCTGTGTGTGTGTGTGTGTGTGTGTATGTATATATATATATATATATATATATATATATATATATATATATATATATATATATATATATATATATAGATAAATAGATAGATAGATAGATAGATAGATAGATAGATAGATAGATAGATAGATAGATAGATAGATAGATAGATAAGTATAAAGATAGATAGATAGATAGATAGATAGAAAGATAGATAGACAGATAGATAGATAGATAGACAGACAGATAGATAGATATATAGATAGATAGATAGACAGATAGATAGACAGACAGATAGATAGATAGATAGACAGATAGATAGATAGATAGATAGATAGATAGGTAGATAAATATAGATATAGATAGTTATATAGACATATATAACAGGAAAGGAGGATTTGGATATCCATGTATTAAAGACATATATAAATATGTAAAACAAAATACATTATAAAGAGAAAAGACGGAATAGAAAATGATAAAGGAAGGAAGAAGGGAGAAAAATAGAGATATGAATGAAATAATGTTTAGTAAGCCTAAAAGAGAAAAAGAAAACACGCTATCTAAATGCAAAATATATAAATAAAAACACACTTAAAAAAAAAAAAAACATTCATATGTTTTTATGTTGAATATATTGAATAAATGTTGAATAAAAAACAAAGATTAAAAAAAAAAACGCACGAACAGGAGAGAAATGAAGAAAAGAGAGGAAGAGAAGGAAGAAGAGACCGATAATTATCCCCACATTTCGTCCTTAGATCATAACGAGAGATCACTAAAGTAGAAGGAGACCTAATAAGCTTCAGGGAAAGAGGAGAATGATATGTGGGTTTGGGGAGAGGCTGGGAGGGGGGGGGGGTGGGAGGGAGGTGGTGGGGGGAGGGAGATGGAGGGGGGGGGGTAGTGAGAGGTGGTAAAGGAGGAGGGACGAGGGAGGAGGGGGAGGAGGGAGAGGAAGGGAGGGAGTTGGAGGAGGAGGGGGAGGAAGGGAGGGAGTTGGATGAGGGGAGAGGGAGGGAGGAGGGAGGGAGCTGGAAAAAGAGGGTGGAGTTGGAGAAGGGGGAAGGAGGATGGGTGGTGTGAGGGTGGAAGGGGGAGAGGGAGGGTGGGTAAATGGGGGAGG